>CAJQZM010031593.1:0-22890 GCA_907164665.1 Colias nastes | reverse complement strand
ACTATTACAAATCGAAATTCGGAAAAAATATTTTTCGACCCACCCTATTATACAGTTTACTCTTATAAAGTATCAAATATTTCAAATCACGAAAACGACAGTGCACGCACAATAATCTTTTTCTTATTCGTTTTTATTTTTGGGACGAGGAGCGATACACCCGTCCTTCCAAGAGCGCTTCTGAGCGCGGTCTGACGACCCGCGAGAGCAAAATGTATGAAGAAATCGACAAGTATTTTTAATTTAGCTTATAATTGAAATAAAATTTTGATTTAGATTCATAAAAATTACACCATATATAAAGGACTATATATCCCTCAATAATTTATAGGTAAGAAGATAGATTAGGCTTTAAATTTTCTTAAAATGGTACCGGTTTAGACCCCATTTTTTTGCATTTTATGCGATTATTGTGCTGGGAAAATCGTATTTCAGCGACAATTTTGTATGACGTCGTACCATTTTTATAAGATGAACGTAGAGCTGAATATATTATCTTTAAATTAAGATATTACTATGTTCTCACGTGTAATTGCTTTAAGTTAAAATGGTACCGAAAAACAGCGTGTTTTTGTAAAAATACGTAATAGCGTCCTTAATATGATATTGCTATTTATTTAAGTAGGTCGATTCCACATTCTTTATCCGAACCGCGAGGGACTGGAACATGCTTCCTGAATCTTTGTGCCCCGACGAGTACAATATGTCTTCAAGCGTAGAGTGAACAGGTACCTTCTAGGGAAGCGCGTTCCATCTTAGACCACATATCAGCTTAACATCAGGCGAGATTGTGGTCAAGCGCTTCCCTATTCCCGAAAAAGGTATATTAGGTATCTATCACGGAAAACATTCATTTTCAAAAAATTATGTGATGTGGTCATTGAGCACAATTCATATATTGCTATTCCCATCCATTTATGGGGTAACGTGATTAAGACAAACTATTGCATATTCATTTATTGTCTTGCGAATAAACCGGTGACATCGGTCGACAAGTCACAAGACAAGCCCGGAGGGAGAAGCTTTCCAGTTCCCAAAGCTTGCCAGAACCGCTAGAGGGTAGATGTTTTTATGTTATGGCATTTGGCATACATTTGGTTCTATAATTGTTACAATGGGTTCTCAATTTTTGTGTTAAAAATGTAGATATTTGAGTCTAATTTTTGTTTATTCAATACCTTAATTTTCAAGATAATGATTATTTAGAATTGGGTTCATGAGATGAAATAAAATACACAAATTACAAAACACAGTTACACAAATTTCATCTTGTTTTTACTCTCTAACAGGAATCGTAGAAAATTGCTCTACAGTGAAGAAAACTATCAAATTTAAACTTACTAATTCTATAAAGTTTTGTTAAGCGTGATGATATCTGGAGCTACTGGTTCACATTAAAATCTCTGTGTTATATCCTTGCGTTGGATATCCATTTTCTAGAAAGCCTAAAATATTATAGTCAATAGGCAATTCAGGTTTAAATGCAACGTGAGCTTTTATTGGTGCATCAAATAATATATAAAAAAAAATAGGCCTCACTTCTTCACTACCTACTTCATTTTATATACTTTTCATTTGATATTTTACATTACTTCATTTCTGCTAAACCAATCTCTCTTGAAAACCTAATTTGCGTGGACAAGTTTATAAAAACATCCAGAACAGTATATTAAATTATCACTACTAACTAGTAACTACCATTTGATTACAATCTCAACAAATCTATCTTGTCGCCACGGTCGACGATAAATTGAAAAACAATTCAAGTGAATTTCACGGGACACTGAATCTTCGGGTTTTTAATCGGCCTTTACCTATATCAAACTAAACTTTGTTACTAAGCCGTTAAATTTTATTTACGGCTTCTAAGTTGGGGTGATTAAACTATTCGATAATCGGTTGGAATTATAAAGTTTACGCTTGATTGTTTTATCCTTTGTGTAACAAGTGAAAATTATGTCTTAATTGTGACTAGCTTTTAAAACAATTGAGTTTATTTATAATGTTATTATGAAAGTTAATAAAATATGCTACGACATTCGTAGAGACGTTTGGGTGAAATTTTATTTACGACATTTTAAGAACAAACTAATAGGTATATAACAAATTTGGGTGAAATTCTGAACACGAATACATATTTTAAGAGCAAACTAATAAGTATGTTATATTATATGGTTCAAAACCTCATAAAGTAAATGATCTTTAAAATTATTTTACAAGCAAAATGAAGGGTCAAATTCCGTTTCTTTAAAGGGTTTTAAAAGGGATTCTTTGAAGAGTGTTTCTTTGATGGACACGTTTACCATTCACTCTTAAAAAGTATATTTTTAAGCTTGTTAGCACCTAATTGAATGAAATTTCTCGTATTACTAATTGGGTTGGAAATATTTCATATTAAAATTGGAATCCAGTTACGCCTGAATTTTTTGTAGTCTTTTCTTTCTCTTATTATCTAACAAGGGTTTATTAAATAAATTTAATCTGTTTAATTAATACTTAAATTTTAGTATTAGAGTGTCTGCCATCTTGTTTTCATGTTTATAACACGCTCCGGCTTTGATCATCTTCATCATTGATAGAACAAAATGTCTTTATCAATGTCAAACAATGTACCTGTTATTTCGAAACTTTTTTATAACTATAGAAAGATAGCACAGTTAATGGATAATCCCTTAAAGTTCCTACAAGAAGTCTATTTTCTTATTATTTCTTAAAAAAGCACTTGATTCTTAAAGCTAATCACCGACTAATCAAAATTTAAATCATAAGCAGTTTAGTGAATATGGAATAACTTTAAAGGCCGAACTCAATTTAAATATTAACATCAAATCTCCCATTCAAAAACGCAAACAATAATGTTTTGATATAAATCTATCACATAAAACTGTGAATTGCCAAAACAATTATCCACCAGTTAAAAAAAATCATCATAAAAAGCATTTCGCTGTCGAATAACGTTCAACATTTCAGTAAAATCAATATTGGTTCTGTTCGGAATTTTCTATTCTTTACTGAGTGTTTTACAGTGCGGTAGAAGAGCTTCACGTTTCTTGACGTTAGTGTATGACAATAGTAATAATAATGGTATTGAAATGTAAATTCAAATATTTATAGAGAACTAGCTTTCCACCCGCAGCTTCGCCCGCGCAGTCAAAGAAAAACCCGCTAATTCCCGTTCCCGTGGGATTTCCGAGATAAAACCTATCCTATGTCCTTTCTCGGGTATTAAAATATCTCTATACCAAATTTCATGCAAATTGGTTCAATAGTTAAGGCGTGATTGAGTAACAGACAGACAGACAGAGTTACTTTCGCATTTATAATATTAAGTATGGATTGGGCCAAGCTGACGTAACTACGTTGTAGAAGTATGAGTGTGAATACTGTTTTGTTTGAACCTGAGGTCCGAATAATTTCTCTTTACTGATCCTTTAATTTTTTTTCAACTGACTTCAAAAGAAAGAAGGAGGTTCGCAAGTCAACTGTATCTTTTTGTGTTTGTTGCCTGAAAAACTTTCGTCTCGGTTTTAACCGATTATGATGATTATTTTTTTTCTTTGAAATCTTGTGTAGTAGTTTAGTTTCTGGTTGATCCCGTATCAATTTTGTTCAGTTCTAACTATTGGAAGGCGGTTTAATTTTATGTTAAAAGTAATCATCAGGGGTAGGTATCTAAACGCTGAACAAGTCCCCCAGGACTTTTAACTTTGTAGAAATATTTTTAGAAATGGTTTTTGTATTATTAAAATCACATTTTTTCGTTGTAACATTATTCACTGTGTGCGGCAGGTGTTATTGTCAGCGAATAAATACATTTTCCGCTACAAAACATTATACTGCCATTGAATTTGTATACCCGGTATTATGAGAAAAATGTGACGTCACAATACCTACCTATCAAAAAAATCGTTCAATTTATTGAAAACTGGCTGTGCCACGCGGTTTCACCCGCATTGCTCCGCTTCTGTTGGTCTTAGCGTGATGATATATAGCCTTCCTCGATAAATGGGCTATCTAACACCGAACTAATTTTTCAAATCGGACTAGTAGTTCCTGAGATTAGCGCGTTCAAACAAACAAACAAACAAACTCTTCAGCTTTATAATATTAGTATAGATAGATAGAAAATCAATAAATTTTCAAAATAAAAATCATAATGACATTTATTGTTGTATAATTATTTCCAACCAGTCAATTATAAGTTAATCCAGTATCTGTATTATTAAAATTAATTGATTTAATAAATAGGAACCAAAGGCACATCTAAAACTGCTTAAAAATAATGTAGGTACCTGGTACATATATTTTAAAAACTGTAGCAACAGACAAGCCTATCTTTATTGTATAAAAATTCTCCTGTGAATTGTTGTTACTATTGATATGCTATTTCATACCTAGTATAGTAGTACCTAGTATTTAGCCTATATATTATTCAGGTCAATCGTCAGACCATATTTGTTTCACTGCAGGGACGCTTTCTACGAGAGTTTAAGCTGTAATCCACACTTGTGAAATGTGCAGGTTTGTTAGATAATATATTATGTCATACTGTCTTTTTTAATGTTCGATTAAAACATTTATGAGTACCTAGTTATAGATATATATACATAACTAGATATAGTTATAATATATATTTTCGGTCGTGTCGCACATTCACATAGCGTCGCCCCCAGTTGTCCCGTAACTCGCGCCACCGACCCACGTTTAGTAGTTTGTAAATTAAAGTAATATATTTTTGTGTAACTTAGAGGAATTATATAATTTCTATTGGCTGCAATCTTTATTTCATCTCCCTACACACCGCTACACTAAATTGGTGACCCCGACGTGATACACACACCGCTACACTAAATATCTAACTCTACAATTTTTCTTAGTAATTTTAATAAGCCTTATTTTTGTCAGTCTGGCAAGAAAATCTATGTTATGTTGCTAAATCGCAAATCTCAAGAACAACTGAACCCACTTCGTTAATTCTGGTGGTTGTAGTACAAGGATAGTTTTTATGGAGAGAAAACTTAAACATGTACCACGGGCGAAGCCGGGGCGGATAGCTAGTAGCTATACAAATACCTATAATGTAAACATAACAGTTTGTGTATTGATTTTTTAGATTTGTGATTAATTAGTAGATGAATAAAAAAAAAAACAACACAAACTTAAATAAAAAAAATCAAATTTAGTAGTTTTTGTTTGAATTTCCTATTACTGAGCCACCACTGCTCATGTATTCAGGTTTTGCTAAATGTGTGACATTATCCGATTTGTGTTCCTAGAAATTTCAACGTGCGGTTTACTAGGAAATTTACTAAACATGCATGATGAATGTTTGGCATTAATAATAGCGTATTTAGTGTATGTGTAGGTAGACGTGTGTGTAGTTTTAATTAAAGTTTTGAATACAATAATTAAAATAAAATAAAATATATAAATATTTCGGGACAATTTTCACACACGGCACGATCTGATCCCATACTAAGCTTTCGCTTGTGTTATGGAAACCAGATGGCTGATAAACATACATATATAATTTTAAACAAATACTTATATAGATAATTAACACCCAGACACGTCAGAGCAAACATCTATGTTCATCACACAAATATTTGCCCCGGGTGGGGATCGAACCCACGACCTCTGGCTTGGAAGGCAGGGCCACTACCAACCAAGCCAACCGGCCAGTCAAATTCGGTAGAGAGAATGAATCTTTTATTCATTTTTTATTTACAAACGTCGCAAACATCGGTTAATTTGATATGTGTATCTATTTTTGTCAGTTCGTTTACGCTTATCTCGAAAGCACCTTAACCAATTTGGTTTTCCGATGTATTATGATTAGGTTCACTTAAAATTTTGGGTTTAGTTGTTCCAATCAGTTCATAAATTAGAATTATTATAAATCAACATGGACAACGTCACGGTCAACAAATAGCTAAACATTATCATGAATGCATATTATGCAGGACTCGAACTTGAAGCATGCATCATGAATCAAGAACAGACACACGTGTGACGATAGGTTAGTCTGTCAATGATTGTAGGCTCTATAAAAAAACCGGCCAAGTGCGAGTCGGACTCGCGCACCGAGGGTTCCGTACAAACCTGCATTTTTTTCACGGGTTAAAGGCAATTAGATCTAAGTATTTGATATGAATTTCAACTTGATAGCTCTACGCGTTCATGAGGAAAAAAGTAATAAGTTTATATTTATTAAAAAATAAATATATATTTTGTAATGTAACTAAAAATTTAAGGTTTTCGGAATTTTTCCTTTATGTGTGCTATAAAACGTTGCTTCATGCCAAATTTCAAGATTCTAGGTCGACTGGAAGTACCCTTTAGGTTTTGATTCCCTTGCGAGTACTTGCGAGTTTCAAAATATGCAGCTTAAATTGCTGTTTCTTTTGATAGAAGTTTGATTTTGTTACAGCTTAAAGGTATTATAGACCTGAGTATTTGGTATGAATTTCAATTTAATACCTCTACGCGTTTATGAGGAAATGGGTAGTAAGTTTAAAATTATTAAAAAAAAATATATTATGTGATGTAACTAAAAATTTATGGTTTTCGTAATTTTTCCTTTATCTATGCTATAAGACGTTGCTTCGTACCAAATTTCAAGATTCTGAGTTCACAGGAAGCACCCTGTAGGTTTTGATTCCCTTGCAAGTGTCGAAAATTTGCGGCATAAACGGCTGTATCTTTTGATTGCGTTGGCTTAGAAGTTTGATTTTTTCACAGCTTCAAGGGACAGTAGACCTGAGTAATTGATATAAATTTCAGCTTCATACCTCCACGCGTTCCTGAGAAAAAGGGTCTTGACAGACGGACGGACGGACGGACAACAAAGTGATCCTATAAGGGTTCCGTTTTTTCCTTTTGAGGTACGGAACCCTAAAAACAACTATTTTACAGTAATTTTAAAGCTAATATTTGCGCTAAGTTTGTTTAATAATAAACAAGTTAAATAGTTGTAAAATTGTAGAAAGGTATGTATTTGATTGTAGTGGAGGATGTATAAAGAATTAAGAAAGCTTATAAATAGGAAGAAAACATTATTTGAGTTATAAATAAATCTATAATATAAAAATGAATCGCAAAATGTGTTGGTAAGCGCATAACTCGAGAACAGCTGAACCGATTTCGTTAATTCTTTTATAATATTCCATGAATTACGAGAAAACGTAAACATGTAATGTAACACGGGCGAAGCCGGGGCGGACCACTAGTTAGTTATATCATTTACCTAAGATTTTTTATTATCTTGGATAATCCCAAAGACTATTGAACCGTAACAGTTATTTTTGTAACGTCCTAACCCTGACTTATTCAATCAACACAAAAAAATTAATGAATGACTTAATGACCAAAAAGGCGGGAAACTTGGCCAAATCACTGAGAACACCTGGCCTTAATTCTTTCTGTTAATGGAGGTCCGTTAATTATTCAAAAGATTTATAGACTAACATTGATTTACTATTGATTAAAGCCCTCCGAATAAGACAATGGAGAGAAATTTATTGGAGGTTTAAATATTTTAAGATATTTATTTAGGGTAAGTTATTTTTAGAATGTTTTTGCTTGTTTGATTTCTTCTTTTTTTAATTTTTAGTGAAAATTTAGCTTGTCTAGTATCCTTGAAATATGTTTTTCTTCCACGTTTTAAACTTAAAAACAGTGGTATTTTTCACTAGTATTTTGGTACTAAGGTTAGTAATTTTTATCATAACATTAGAAAAGTGATAAAATAAACCGTTTTCAGTCAGGTACATACAAAACACGATTATTAAGGAATAATCGTGTTTTGTTGGTGTGTAACTAGGAATATACCTATTATTTGAACAAGGTTTCAAATAGGAAATGACACCAAGGAAATGATAAAATACCTATTGGTATTTTAAAACTACGTCACAGCTACGTTATAAAAAGATGATACAGATAAAAAGTACCTAAAGAAATAAGGGTTGAAATATAAATATACATATAAAACAACATACAAACACCTACTAATAATTCTCTCCACATAATGTTAACGTACATACTCGTAAATGACCGTTACGTTTCCTTTCTAACGTAGAGGTGTTGAGTTTCCTCTATTACATTTATCAGTTGAGGAATAATGGACTTTATTGCAGTGTATCAAGTGCGAATATCGTGTGAACATAAATAGCTAGTAGTGTAAAATTGGTGGAAATGTTTGCATACAGTAAGATACAATTTTGAAATTATATTTTCAGTTAGAAGAACATTACAATATTAATCATAATTCATCTACTATGAATAGATAGAGTAATTTAATTTTATTGATTTCTTAGTCGGATTAAATAATCCTACTAATATTATAAATGCGAAAGTTTGTATGTTTGTTTGTTCCTCCTTCACGCACTGTTGAACCGTTTGTCATCAAATTTGGCACACACGTAGAGGGTAAAGGTTTTTATCCCAAAAATCCCACGGGAACGGGAAGTATGCGTGTTTTCCTTTGACTACGCGAGCGAAGCTGCGGGCAAAAAGCTAGTAATTAATAAATTTAAAAATCCTGTTTTAAAATTTGTATAACTGTAATTTGAGTTAAAATAAACAAAGTTTAATATTCTATTAAATAAATAAATAAATAATACAATTGTTTTATTTCAGGACATATTGTGTTCCCATTGCAGGAATATAATATTCAAATTCGTAACAAAAACATATCAAAACTCCTAAAATATAATTACTTTAATAACAATTTTACGTGAAAAATAATCCACTTTTCAAAGCGTAAAAAACAAATTATTCAAAATACTTTAAAAGTATAATGAATTTACGCGAAAATTATTCCGAGAATCTTAATAATAAGTAATATCATTAATTCGATTGGTGAAAAATAAGATCTGAAATGTGTAAATAGCGATATCAAACTTAATCTGAATATAATTTCAATTTTTGAATGTATAGAAATAATTTGGATATTACATTTTCTTGATAAAACTGAAACTTGGCAGAATGATTAGGAGCGTTTAATTTTTGATCGATAGTTTGATACCCAGTGTAAAATAGATTTAAATATAACATAATATTATTATGTCAAATATTGTTGAAATGAAACTTTTTTAGGCGCGTAGAGAGTAAAATTTCAAGGTCACGTCATGGCAATACCGTCACGTCATGGAATAAAGCGACGATTTTGGTATCTTTAAATCTTGCTAAATAAATTTCACTTTTGACACGTGTGTTCACACACGCACACGCTCTTTTTTTCCATTTTTTCAATTTTGACAACGTTTCCTGAGATTAACACGTCCAATCAAACAAACAAACTAAACTTTATAATATCTATTAAATAATAAAAAGTCTAGTTTACGCTTTGTGTTGATAAAAAAGTAAACTGCTTTTTATTTCAAACACAATGCTTAGATGCTTCTTTTCATAGAAGCTTGCTCAAAAGCTGCGTATAATGCACTCCTGAATAAGTGTCCCTGGGTCAAGGTCAGGGGCTTATATAATACTAGCTTATCGCCCGCGGCTTCGCCCGCTTTGCCTAAAACCTAATAAATTATATACTAAAACCTTCCTCTTGAATCACTCTATCTATTAAAAAAAACCGCATCAAAATCCGTTGCGTAGTTTTAAAGATTTAAGCATAAAAAGGGACATAGGGAAATAGGGACAGAGAAAGCGACTTTGTTTTATACTATGTACTTATGTAGTGATAGTCACTTTACTCTTTTCACTATACAAATAGTTTATTTAGAACATTATTTTATGTATAAATTAAATATTTAAAATAAATAGAGCTATTGAAACAAAATATAAAATACACAATTATGAATTAATGAGCTGGCAGAGAAAGCGACAGTATTCTCTGTCTATTTAAAACACAGTTGAAGGAAGGCTTCAATAATTCATTTTAGTTTATGATAGAGTATTTTACATTTTCATGGGTTTTAATGTAAAAAAAGCAGTCATTTATCAAGAAATATTAATATAAATATTTTAAAAATTTCTAAAGTTGCTACAAACCTTTCACCACATTTTATTAAGTATACTTGAATTTCATCTAACCTTGTCTTACGAAATTTGTAAAGTTTATTGAGTGACACAAAACCACACAAAACCTACCAAAAATTGTTAATCGCAGCTTTAAATTTCAGAATCCTTACAATTTATTTAAATCATTGCATCATTTGTAAAATATATCATTCGTTGCTTCTGAACTAGGTTTATATGCGAACCTCAAAAATTCTGACAAAAATTTATTTAAATCCAATACAGATTTTCACGTTTTATCAAAAATAAAATAATTTTTCAAACAATATCAAACGAAATGTTTACACATCTCAAAACAAATGAAGCAAACAATCAAATATAAATAGAAAAATATTATTCTTTCATTTTTCCCCTCGAGGCATTTTATAAACAACTAGCTTTCCACCTGCAGCTTCGCCCGCGCAGTCAAAGAAAAACCCGTATAGTTCCCGTTCCCGTGGGATTTCCGGGATAAAACCTATCCTATTTCCCGGGATAAAAAGTAGCCTATGTCCTTTCTCGGGTATCAAAATATCTCTATACCAAATTTCATGCAAATTTGTTACGTAGTTAAGGCGTGATTGAGTAACAGACAGACAGACAGAGTTACTTTCGCATTTATAATATTAGTATGGATTACCATGCGCATAGAGCGTTTTACTGTAAATCTTTTAACTTATTTTCTCAATGAAGAAACAATAAAATCTACATTATAATGTGAGGATATAAATAAAAATAAAACATTTTATTAACTACACATAATAATATATTATAGAGAATCATATATTATTTTTTAAAAACTAGATAAGATGAAGTTGATAATGACTATAAATTACAAAAAACCTATACTAAATCTATTACTAAGGCTATTATAGTAATTACTATTAAAGTGATTTATTAATAAAAAAGACGTGTGGCACTCGGCGACTGCCGCGGTAAAGCTATTGCATAGCATGCCTTCAAGCCACACCTCCGAGCCCGTCGGAGTGGGGAGCGTGAGGTTTTTTCGTTACGGAATTTCTCGTTTCGGTCCCCGCGCTCAAGGCCCGCGATAGAAGCTATGCAATAGCTTAAAAGTTCTTTATTAAAACAGATTTTGAGTATTTTTTAAATTGGTACAACATAAATCAGTAGGAATGTGGTATACTTTTTACATAATATGTTAAAAAAAGTATGTAAAAATGTAACGTTGAGATATATAGCGGCGTCGTAATATAAAATAAGAGCGAAGCTGCGGTAGAATACTAGTTTAACTATAAATTACCATACTTTGCACGATTCACGTTCAATAATTAGAATTAATAATAATGTAGCTTCATGCAAATTGTTCGGCAAATTACCAACTATAAATTTATCTACTATGCATAATATTAGCCTTAACTCCAATTTAAGTTTGTTTATACTGTTCAGAGACAATATTGTGTTTTGATAAAGTGAATGGAAACAGTATAATTTAATGGTTTATGGCATAAACTTTATGCTGAAGGTTTTGTGTTGGAAATTATTTTATTAGCACTTGTGTTTAGTGATATGCATTTTTAGTGAAAATTAAACACTTTCTTCTGATTTATCGTGACTTATTTACCTAAAATTAAATGAAATATCACGAAACTTAAAGCTTTATTAATTTCTAAATTATACAAGACTAGCAGTCCGCCCGCGACTTCGCCCGCATTTTCAAAGAAAAACCGGCATAGTTCCCGTTTCCGTGGGATTTCCGGACCGGATAAAACCTATCCTATGTGTTAATCCAAGGTACCCTCTATATGTGTACTAAATTTCATTGTAATCGGTTCAGTAGTATTTGCGTGAAAGAGTAACAAAAACACACACATCCTCACAAACTTTCGCATTTATAATATTAGTAGGATACAAACTATTGGAAACGTCGAATAGTAATAAATTAATCTCCAATTATTGACAATTCAATTTCAACTAATTTTTGTCTTCTAATAGTGTTGTTTAGAAATCATAATTTATTATATTGATATAGATAAGCCATTTTCTAAACTTTTTCTATCTTAAATATTATAAGGTACTAGCTGCTCCGCGCAGCACCCCCGTGGCTCCACTCCTGTTGGTCGTAGCGTAATGATATATAGCCTATAACCTTCCTCGATAAATGGGCTATCTAACACCGAAAGAATTTTTCAAATCGGACAAGTAGTTCCCGAGATTAGCGCGTTCAAACAAACCAACAAACTCTTCAGCTTTATAATATTAGTATAGATTGTCATCAAAAATTCAATATTGTCGAGGATGATTCTCATACATACAATGTTGGTAACAAAGAACTTGTAAAGGACAAGGTCCTTTTAAATATTAAATCACAAAGTCGTTACAAATAAATAACTTAATGTATGATTTCCACGAAGCAGTGTTTACATGAAAATTGAACCGAATCTGTGAAAGTATTGGATGTTTTTAGGGTTGTCACTTTGTTAAAATAAATATATAAATAACTATTTTATAAGGAAGTTTTAGAAACTGTAGGTAAACCTACATAATAATATACACTAACTTATCGAAAAAGATATAGAATTTTAAATATTAAGTAAAATCTATTCATGTAGCCGTAAATTAATCTTTTATATAACGCGTCCGGTACATATCATAATCTACACAGTAGGTACACATAAAGTCACTCTTTTTTCATTTAATTTTTTGTCACATCTGTTTTATATTACTCGAATAAAACAATAAATTATGAATTACATGTAAATAAATTAAATATAGTCTGTTACAAAATGCAAAGTTGATAGATGATTTCATACTATTATACTTTTACACTACCTAATATGAATACTCAAACCTCTAGAGTCCAACTGAAAGTCTACCCCAGCCATGGTCATGAATTTTGAATATTGAATAAATTACAAACTCGTGTGTGACCCTATTTAAAAAAGCTCAATTTATCTTCTCGTTTGTGGCAACCCTGATTCATAACAGTTCGCAGTAAACTTTTCTAATAACGCCCGTTTGAAATTGGAATAATATTTTCTTTTTTTTTTGAATCTCAATGAGATTTTGGATTTCATTCAACTAGATATTTCATATATTATTATAAGTTTTTAATAGAGCACCTCCTTGGTGGAGAGTGGTTAGTAAAGTGTGCGTGTTGCGATCGTAGGTTCGATTCTACAAATTATCTTGTGATGATTAATTCATTCATTTCCTAATTCATTGAATCAGATGTGAACGAATTTATAGTGATAATTAAACTTCTTATCCAATGATATTGTTCCGGTTTCGTAACGTTATATTCCTTCATTAATTTGGGCTTTAACAACATATATAACAAATTCAAAGTTCAAGTAATAGACGAAACATTCTCAACTCATAACTGCTTAGCCGTAACTCTTATTTGTCCCTTACCCATAAAAAGCAAATAAATTTAAAGCTCTGATAACTACAACATAATCATGATTATTTTTTATTTCCACCGTACATAAACAAATTACCATTCGCCCTGTATCTTTCACTAGCTGTGCTCCGCGGTTTCACCCGCTTTGCTCCGCTCCTGTTGGGCTTACCGTGATGATAATATTATATAATCCTTCCTCGATAAATGGCCTATCTTACACTGAAAGAATTTTTCAAATCGGACCAGTAGTTCCTGAGATTAGCGCGTTCAAACAAACGAACAAACAAACTCTTCAGCTTTATAATATTAGTAAAGATTATGTTGAAAATCGCAATGAACTGTCCATTTTATGACCCTCTATGGTCTGACGCGTGATTCGAGGCGCTATATATTTCAGGTTAGTAATATTAACAGAGGCTATCTTTATTACTGTTTAATACTTATCAAGGTCATTAAATTTTATGTTCGGACATATTGGCTTTTGTGTTTGATGGAACAAATTCGTGGGAAAAGCATTCATGTATAAAAAAAGGCTATATCTATTTTTCTAAATCAATAAAAATCTAAATTTTCCAATATTCTTTTTTAAGAATTAAATGAATTATTAATTGAAGTTTTTGAATCGAATTTAACTGTATAATATCTTGTCGTATTGCTTTGCTCAACATAAAACAACTGACATGATAAATTCGAATCAAATGTATTAAATAAACAGGATCAAGAAGACATAGAAATGGCGATAAAAAATACATTACAATATAAAAGGGATGATACATTGCATCATTCGATCAGCAAATATAAAAAAAGTTGATTGAGAATTATTATTGTAAAATATATATAAATAGAATTATTTGATTGTCTAAGCTTGTACGATATCCGCTTGAATTGCAAGCATGGTAATATATTTCGCGTTTATCTTTTAAGTTCAGCTCTTGCAATAGTTACTAAAACTGTCTTGAAGAAACTGAAATTGTACCTATTTTTCGAAATGATTTTGATATTCGACTGTATTTCCTACATGGCTATTTATAAATGAAATGTCAATAAGTTATTTTTATTTAGAACTAGCGGTCCGCACCGGCTTCGCCCGTGGTACCTACATGTTTACGTTTTTTTTCATAAGAACCATCCTCGTGCTTCAAGGAATAGATTCCGCAGCGCACGCGATGACAGAATTTTTATTAAGGATTTTTTTACACCTTGGGTTACATTATTGCATTTTTGGTAAGGATCTCTAATTTTTTTGAAAATGCAATATAGCCTATGTTGCTCAGTGAAGATGCAGCTTTCTAATGGTGAAAGAATTTTTGAAATCGGTCCAGTAGTTTATGCGTGAAAACCATACATACATACATACATACATACATAATTACAAACCTTTCCTCTTTATAATAATAATAATATAGATTATTTTTCCGACCCAAATATCGACCAATAGAATTGCACCATTCGACGTCACGTGGTACAACCTACATGGTATTCTACTGATAATTTTTTGAAAATTTTCTCTGGTCGTTGATGTCAAACTGACAGGTTGAATTCAATTGTGAAATTATTGGCCGACATTTGGGACGGAAAAATAATCCCCCGAATACCACACGAGCTTCAAAATTATCTGGCATTTCCCTCAAGGTTCCCTGCAAACAAATAAAGTCGTCAAGTTTTTCAGGAAAAATCACTCGCGCTTCGCGCTCGTGATTTTTTAACCTTGACTAAAAACTTGACTCCTTCATTTGTTTGCAACGAACCTATCGGAAAATACCCGATAATTTTGAAGCTCTTGTGGTATTTTAAGTGATTAGTTCATTTATTGTTCTAATAATTGAATGTATGATAATGAGACAAACACCTTACTTCAAGTGGTCTATGACAAGATGAAGATGAATGTTTTGATCATATAATGGTCACAATATAGAATGAATTTCCAGACATGAGCCTTTATGAAAAGAACGTAAAGGTATGTCCTTAGAGACCGTTTAAATAACACCTACTTACAACATCATCATGTTATGTTGATTTTGCTAATATTAATTTTATTGGCAGTGTTTTTCCATATTATGTGCCTTTACTTGCTTTGACATGAAAAACACATAACAGTAGACATTTTATACATACACCTGTATACCTATATACCCTGAGCGTTAAATCGAGTTGTACAATTTCTGTACGCTCCACAGATCCTTAACGGTATTGGTTTTTGCGACAATAAAAGCCGCATTTCCACAGTTTCATGACGATTCGTCCGGAGATTTTTGCGAAAAAATATATTCGACAGTCCGACATTTTAGTTACGAATTTTCGGAAGCCACCCCGTATTTTTTGCGGCAGTTTATTGTGTGACATTCCTCACTGAAAATGGCATTAAAGTTTTAACATTCATTGGGTTTTTGTTATGTTGTCAATCAATTAGTTATTGCGTTACTAATTAAAGATTACACAAAATATCAAAGGTTACAAAAAATATTAAAAAAAAATATTGTTTTGCTTCGCTAATTAATACGCTTTTATGCTTTGTGAATGCCGATGATGAAATATAGACCAGCTTATAAAAACTACAGATTATTCAATTACTTAAAATGATATGAGCTGAAAAATAGAGTTATTTCATTAAATTACATTAAAACATCAATATTTCGATGTAAAACCACCATTAAAAAACAAAATCCTACTACCAAATTATTTACTTTCATACATTATTAACATTGAAATCTCTACCTACCCTCATTACCGTACAAACCCACATACTATAATTAGATCAAAGACTTTCCCCAGTATTTTTAAACGAAACCCGAGGTATCCTTATCAAAGGACTTTTATATTTTTACTCGTATTTTTCTATTTACCACAATTTATCTGCCGTTGACAACGCGATAGGAAGGAATTCAATAATGAGTGTATACAACGCTTTGTATTCCGTAATGGATCCTAGCCTTAGTAATTGGATAGTAACGTATAATTTATAGTAATATAGGAAGGGTTTTTGTTTGTAATAATAAATAATTTAAGAGGAAAGATTTAGAAGTAGGTACCTATGTTTGTTATTACGAATTGGCTTACTGGACGGATTTGATGAAGCTTTACAGTAATAAATAGGTTATACGTACATCAGAATAACACATGAGTTATAGAAATACTTGATTTTGCGCGGGTTCATCCGCAGGTGAAACTAAGAGGCACAGCTACTTTGTTATAAGTTCGCAAACTACGTTATAGGTTTTGTAAATTATTTCGTAAGTTTACTGAGTGACATAGGTTGTAAATTTGTGTATTTCCTTAGTTAAAATCTAATATTATACATTTAGGTATATTTTTGTAATGATGAGATACTTTAATAAGGAGTTTACTTATAAAACATGCAAGTATAATTAGTATTCTTTGGTAACACTGGTTTTACTATAAATGCTGAACTTTATGGGCTTTACTAGTAGATTTTTAAGCGACTAATATTCAAATAACATCACAAGAACTCCAACTTGTTCATTATTTTTGAACTTTAACTGGAATCAAACGCATAACCACTACATTCTACGCTCCATTAACCACTGTACAATACAGTCTACACGTTATAGTAAATGTTACAAAGGAAATCTATAAAAATGACAGAAATAATATTGTTTTTGCGAGGAAAAATAAAGACATGTCACCCGCTATCGCTAATAATATTGGATAGAATAACAAAGGAAGAATATTAGGATGATGGAGAAATCACAGATATAGAACATGCTAGACTAGCCACCCGGATTTGCCCAGTCTTCGATTTATAAAAAGCGTATGTTACTGATGAATAATTTAGTTTTTATGTAGAAAATTTGTACAGAATATGTTAAGTTTTTATGTTACGATCATTTAATTATACTATTTAGCTTTCCGCCCGGCTTTTTCTAAAACATAATAAATTATATTCTAAAACCTTCTTGAATCACTCTATCTATAAAAAAACATCAAAATCCGTTTCGTAGTTTTAAAGATTTAAACATACATTGGGACATAGTGACAGAAAAAGAGACTTTGTTTTATACTATGTAGTGATCACCAATCATTTTTCTAGTTAATATAAATATAGAGATCTTAGTAAGTTATATTAAACTCGTCTTCGTTTCAAAGGAGAAATGTTGAAGCAAATCTTAATTAAATACATAGATAGGAATAAATATAACCATTACCAATATTAATTTAATATCCATCTAAAAAGCTTTTCCTTGAAGTCACCGATTAATTCATCAAATATGGCCGATGTAGCGTTTTTCCTTATTCATTTTAACGAAAGTCCATCACATAAATCCCATAGAAATACCAATATTTTCGCGTATTTTCTGCTCCCACTACAACCTATAGAACTGATATATAACACCATTGTATGATATATGAAGGTTGCCTAAAATATTAAATTTTGGCAAACTGTTTGTTTGTGCATCCAGTTATTGTCTCTACTTATTACAATGGATTTAATGTTTGGCTGGTTTGTATGTTTGTTAAGAAGATACTCGAAAACAAATCAAATTGAAATTACTCATTCATCAATAGAACTCTGCTTTATTGTTGAATAAAGAAATCTATACTTAATATTATAAAGCTGAACGGTTTGTTTGTTTGATTGAACGCGCTAATCTCAGGAACTACTGATCCGATTTGAAAAATTCTTTCGGTGTTAGATAGCCCATTTATCGAGGAAGGCTATAGGCTATAAATCATCACGCTAAGACCAACAGGAGCGGAGCCACGCGGGTGAAACCGCGGAGCGCAGCTAGTCTGTAATATGACTGCAGTAGGCTTTTTTAGCGTTGAACACAGAGTAGAGAAGAGTGCATACTACCTAGTTTTAGTTTAATGTATTTAACGATTTGTAACATTGCTCTTAATTTGAATGTGTTTCATTACTACATAACTATTAAAGGAATTTAACCAAGACAGTAAATAACTAACTTTTACAACTCATGACATAGTTGCATTGTAATACGAATGCAATTCTCTATCCTAGTTATTTGCAGTCATAAAAACAGAGACAATACTAAAATTTAATGGTAGTTTAACGAGAATTAGTATATCTGCTTAATACTGTGTTTATAGATCTATAATCTTATGTAGGATGAATAAATTATGATGCATATATGAGTTATGGCCTAGCTTAGTCTATGTAGAGTCTAGACGTTTGATTTCCCTCAACATACAAACATTTTAAATCTCTACTATAATATTATAACGCTGTAGAGTTTGCTTGTTTGTTTGAACGCGCTAATCTCAGGAACTACTGGTCCGATTTGAAAAATTCTTTCGGTGTTAGATAGCCCATTCATCGAGGAAAGCTATAGGCTATATTGTCACGCTACGACCAACAGGAACGTAGCCACGCGGGTGAAACTGCGGAGCGCAGCTAGTAATATGTTTGTGTAAACAAAAACGATATTTGAAATTACTATTTTTGTAGCTATCTATCCATAATTGATAGAGACCAGTGAACATAAACAATTTGTTACACACACACGTACTTAATATGAATAATGATGAAAAATATTTTGTGTATATAATAGGTATATGATATCGTGGCTTCTGATTATAATTCCACATCGAATGAAATACCAATTACAAATCCAATAAATCTCTTTTCTTTTCCAAACCAAATCTTATCCTCGGAAAGTTTTCCTTTTAGCGGGAAATATCTTCTTTTACGTGTCGTAGGGTGATATGAAAAGGGCAAAATGTAAGAACTATAAGAAAGGACAAATTATAGGGTGCGATCAAATTGGAAGGATTTTATTCGCGTGGAACGTTCTAGAAGGTTCGAGAAAGGGTCTTTGTGATGGCACTTGACGTTGATTGGCTGTGTAATTAAATTTGACATATCCATTTCTTATGTGAAAGGTTTTATCTTTATTGCATGCTTCTCGATATGAGTTTTATGTTTACATTATGTTTATTTATTTTGACGTAACAAACAAGAAGCTTTTATTTCCATGTATCATGATCTTCTATATACCTTCTATATATATGGTATATAAGAATGAATCCCAATTTTCCTTGTTCATGGCATCACGCGTGAAAGGCTGGACCGATTTCGATAATTCTTTTTTTTGTAATATTCCTTGAACTACGAGGATGGTTCTTATGGAAAGAAAACATAAATATACACCACGGGCGAAGCCGGAGCGGACCGCTAGTATAATAAAAAAATAAATCCCAATTTCCCTTGGTCACGGCATCACGCGTGAATGGCTGGACCGATTGCGATAATTATTATTTTCATGTGTTCGTTATTGACAGGAGAAAGAGTTTATGAAAGAAAAACTGAAGAAATTTTCGCCAACGAATTAAAAAAATGCGAAAATGTAACGGCAATGTGTAAAATTGCGCAAAGACAGGACGTCTGTCGGGTCAGCTAGTTCTAATGATATTTTTGTGAATGCAAGTCTATTCTTTCCAATGTACCTACATAGTAATAAAATACTTGGCAATATGATAATATGTTGAAATTGAACGTAAACATAACTCTTCTTTTTATTTGCGCAGTTAGCGTAAAAGACAATGTATTCACAAACAGTCACAGAGTAATTTTAAAGCTCAATTTTCGCGTCACTGTCAATGTAAGAAGAATTTACACTAAAACTAGGAAGGCAAACTAGCAACTAATACATTTAGGGTTTTTTTAGGGAATGAAAGTTAAAGAAAATGGCTATATATTTTAAACACTAGATACTAAATGTAACCAAGACCATACAACAAAGTTTTTCTGGAAATTTGTCATTAACATAACTATTAGAACAGATTTGTGTCTTTCTTCTGATGACTAAAAAGGATTAAAACGTACCTATATCAATAATTCACATTTTTCAATATTGTTAATTGACTAACAAGAATTTCATTCGCATGTAAAATACGAACAAAAATACACAGAATTCTAATATAATACACATAGTTATAGCAAAAGCTGAATTTTTTACGCTACATTTGCCCACGTCGCAAATCATAGCTCGTCACCATTCAGTAATTTACGATATTTTTCCCTTAGCTAAAATGTAGGTATAACCCGTCCGTTTTATGTAGCATGCCATAAAGCTACATTGTCATATCCATCTACCTTACAACATAAACTTGTTTCATTACAAAGAGCCAAGTTATACGACATGATACCTATATTGTTTTCCATGAGATTAAATTATTAAGGGAATTCTGAAATATATTAGAAATGCTCGTCGTATATCTTCAAAGGAATCGACATATTGATGTTATAAGTAAATTCATCTACACCCCCTTTTAACCCCCATCGAAACACGAGGGGTGCTATTATATTGTTAGACGTACCTAACTTTTGATTTAATATTTTTGTGGATGAATAGTTGTCACTATTTCCTGTATGAACAATTGAACAATGAACATGCTTAGCTGTCGAATACTATAAAATGCCGCTCTCCTTTGAATCCTGGCCCTAGGGGCCTCTGACGTTGTTTATACGACGTTCGACCCAACTACCCTCACTTTGTTAATAGTCGTTGACTAGCTGTGATTTGTTATCAACTGTCTACATCAATTAGGCAGTTATGTAGAAACGCAGTACATATTTTTTACATTCAATCGAATATTTAACCCGGCTTCACGTGTAATTTCCAAAAAATATCTATTTCTATATAATCTGTTTATCTGTCTGTACTGGTATAGCTACAAAACAGGTTATCATATTTTATTGCAGTTTTATTAAAAATTAACAGATATATTATTACAGTTTAAAAATCTGTTTCAAGATTGGCGAGCAGGTTTTACTTCGGAAGATCCATTAATTCCATCTAGTACTAAGTCTTATCCATTTTCTCAATTCCAATAGCAACATTCCCGAGAAATTAATTACATTATTAATTGAACAATAATGTAGACTTATTGAAAAAGAAATTAGTTTAAAGTAGGTCAGATTTCAAACCGATTCAAAACAGGAGTTGCCTATATTATGTTCTACAGTCTACTGTAGGTTTATTTTTGACTGACCGGTTGGCTCGGTTGGTAGTGGCCCTGCCTTCCAAGCCAGAGGTCGTGGGTTCGATTCCCACCCGGGGCAAATATTTGTGTGATGAACATAGATGTTTGCCCTGTGTCTGGGTGTTACATAATATCTATATAAGTATTTATTTAAAATTATATATGTATGTTTATCAGCCCTCTGGTTTCCATAACACAAGCGAAAGCTTAGTATGGGATCAGATCGTGCCGTGTGTGAAAATTGTCCTGAAATATTTATTATTGAAGTGAAACGTCATGGAAATACCGTCACGTCATGGCTTAGGCACGATTTTTGTATCTTTGAATCTTGCCAAAGAAGTTTCACTTCACAAGAGCGCTCGTCACACACGCTCTTTTTTATTATTCGTTTCTCTGCTACTTACCGAGATGATACCATAAATATATTTGTCGTTAGCTTATAGTTTAGTTTGGGAACATCATTATCAGCCCATATACGTTCCCACTGCTGGGAATAATAATAGTAAGAAACATATTGGGAGAAGACTTGCTTCGCGAGGCTGCTGGCACTGTGTGGACCCGCCTATTGATCGAATTATGTCGAAGTACATAAAAAACCTTTAAAATTATACCATTAATGTATACCTCTGTGAGAGATATGTATTTGAGTATCTTGGTAAAAAAGTGCTTGTGAAATTAATATGTACACAAAGATAAACAAAAAATTGTTATATATTTAGATTTTACTCACTGTTATCTACAGAATCTGTGTACATTTGTCGAAATAAACTGGATTCACAAAATATTTTGGATCGCTGCCCAATGACATCGGTATCTAGTAACGATATTTCTTACTATTTGTATTCCATTATTCGATTTAGATGGACTTACGAGATATTTGAGGAAACCGGATTAATTAAATACAAGAAGTAATAGATACGTAAAGGAAAAAAGATGGGAAATGTTTTGTTGTAAGCTAAAAGAAGCAGCTTTTGCGTCATTCCAATGCTTTGGAGTAAATTGTGTAAAATATATTTCGAAATCAAAATCAAAAATATTTATTCAATAACAAATATGTTTACATTTTTTCCAGTAATTGAGAAGCCCTTTTAAGCATTTAATTGCTTGTGGCAGAACATATTTTTTTTTTATATTTCTATTAAAAAGCTTTTATTTCGTAATTATCACGTCAGTGTGTCCAAAAGGGTAGTGACTATATTTTAAGGTCGGATTCTATTAACAATTTTATCGATAAAAACACCCCATATTGGGGGTGCTAACCTCACCCCCTCCAAGACAGAGCTGTTTAAAAAATTTTAGTAGAGTTTTTTGCCTTTGTCTATTAAAGTACCCAAATTACGAGTTCTAGACATCCTACAGACCTGATTTTTTTACTTTTCAATAGGTAATTAGATATTCTACTAAAATTAATACTAAAATAATCGATATTGAATTATTTAGAATCAGTAATTAAATGACAAAGTTATAAAAAATACATTAATTTTAATGAAATTTTTGGTTTTCTTAAATTATTACAAAAACTAGCTGCTTGAGATATCATTTTTTTGTATTTTCTT
>CAJQZM010031592.1:0-32960 GCA_907164665.1 Colias nastes | reverse complement strand
GCACATCTACCTGCACTGAAATTTTCAAGTTGAATGCACACAAGAAATTTACAATAATTATTAAATAATTATAAAAAAATCTAATTTTCGTATTCAACTCACTGCAATAATGTTGTTAGATGATCAGGAATTGGTTGCTAGTAATGTTATTACAAATCTGTAAACAATTGATCGAGTGTAGCTCATTCAAAGAAAAATACTAAAGTATTATAAATTTCATGACAATTTGGATTTCCCACTGTATAATGTATAATTAGGCTTGGATTCGATGTCCAAAATTACACACTTTTACGACAATATTACAATAACCTTAATCTTATATGAAATTATGTGGATGGATCCATTACATACATTTAAAGCAGTGATGGGATGTAACAGTCTCAAGTCTATTCGATCACTGGGTACACTTATTACCAAAACAAGCTTTTAAACAAACACACAAAGAGATTCTTCGAAGAAAAACTAGGACACGCATTTAAAAACTATACAGTAAATAATCGTTAAAATCTTAAAGTAAGATATCTTTGGATGTAAAGATGTTATGAGGCTTACAAATGACTTAAAATTAATGGAATAATTACCACAACTCGTTCAGTTTGTAGCTGCAATCATAGTATAACTGTGGTAAAGATTCCACTGCTATTGTGTTATTCACATGTTCGATATTATACTGTTATTGTTATGTAGATAACATATTTTGGTTCGCGAAACCGGTGTGCATGTCTATTGATTGGCCGGATGCTATTGAGTCAGGACTCTGTAAGGATGCACTATACATGGGATTCATTGGAGTCGTCCCACCTGCCTCGAATAGAGTACTGTCGTATACACTGTTGCTCTGCTAAAATTGATAGATCACTTTAACAATATGTTGTTTGCTCTAAACTTTGGTTTAAAGGAGTTTTTCTCACTGACATATACAACACAAATAATTACTTATGTAAAAAGGAAAACTACTAAACTACGTTCACGTTAATTGAGTAAGATTAGGTGAGATTTGACTAGACCCCCTTCCCATCTTAAGCATCTCACGTAATTTATGGACGTCCCCCAACATAAAATTTTCTTGCAACTATAATGCAGTTCATTAAAGAAACGAATCTTCAATGGCGGCCAAAGCTGACACTGACGTATGGTAGGGTCAGCAAAAAAGAAAATAAAAATAACGTAATTGGATAATTATTTTATTAATTATTTCAAATTGTTTGTTGACAAACTTTTTTGTTATGGTATTTGTGTATTTATATGAATTATCATATTTACGTATACAGAATGTAACAAAATACCCATAATATTTGAAATGAGCCCATAAAACTGAACAACTTTTCCCAAAGAACATATTTTGTCAAATTCCAATAAAACATTATTTACTTTCGCAAATGCATAATTGTCATTGTAAATTTATGATAAAAACTATTATAGGGAAAATCAAATACATTTTAGTGATTTTATTTTTCCATTTTTTTTTTGCATGCCGTACGGCCGTGTGTAAGCGAGAGGGAATGATAAGCGCCGCCATTGAAGATTCGTTTCTTTATTGAACTGCCTTATACCTGGTAAATGTAGTCAGAATCCGTTTTAAGAGAGCTGAAACTTTGCTGGTGCGGTAGAGAGACTTGGTCGTCATCCATTGGCTCATCCATTTGAGCTTTGTATGAGAACATTATACTTGGCTGTGATACACTGAAATTGTCAATGAATAAAAATAATAATATTAGTACAAGTTGTATTAGACAATTTAGTACAATTCTTCGAGGAGAAAAAGTTACGCTATTCTTAACATGTGTGAACTCTATGATTTGACAGTAAGGCCGTGTCCGCACTGTGGATATTTTCCGCGGGTATTTTTATCCGCAATTCTGTAACACACTGAAT
This sequence comes from Colias nastes, assembly GCA_907164665.1. Taxonomy (NCBI): domain Eukaryota; kingdom Metazoa; phylum Arthropoda; class Insecta; order Lepidoptera; family Pieridae; genus Colias; species Colias nastes. Next base: position 31,085 of record CAJQZM010031592.1, on the reverse strand, counting down.
AAAATGAGAGTATCCGCACTGGCGGAATAAAATCCGCGCGGAAAACAATTCGCTAATTAGAAGTCACAAATCTGTGATTTGGAGCCGAATTTTTTCCGCGCGGATATTTTGTGCAGTATGGAGTAGTATGACTATGTTCGCACTGCGGAATAAAATCCGCGGGTTTTGCTTGTCAGTCGTGCTGAAACTGCTTTTCTTCGATTTGTATTTTCATAGGTAATAGCTGGACCAACTATTCGTAGTAAATTATCGAATGATGTTTAACTCATCCTGTAATAACTGAAAAACTTTTGACTGTATTTTCGTAGCTCTTGATATTTTATGTAGAAAAATTCTTTCATTGGTCTCAAAGCCGTAAACGGGTGAATCCAGACTCCAGTGCTCATGGCTATTTTTGATACGTCTGTTACGTCGCCGCTGTAGTAGAAAGTGAATCAAAATTGATCGGTTATCCATTTTAGACATTCGTTTTGTACGGCGAACTGCATCGAAATGACAAATTCCGCGCGGAATTTTATCCGCAGTGCGTATTGGTGTAATTTAGACCGCGGAATAAAAATCGCGTGGATTTTATTCGCGCGGAAAACATCCGCAGTGTGGATACGGCCTAACAAGTCACTCGACGAATCTACCAAAATCTCCATAGATTTTGTCTAACAACTGATTGTATAATATACAAAAGATTTTGTCCTCACCTGAAAAATTCGCTTAGGAACGTATGATAAACGAGTGGCGTATACAAAGAGAAATAAAGCCAGGTGGTAACATCAACAACACATAGACCGGGTTGCATCGAACCCCAAATCAAGAGACCCGCTCCAACTGCTTGTGTTATGTCAAGTAAAGCCAGAAGTAATACATAGAAATAAAAGGAGAGTTTCGCTGGAACAAACAAATAATGGATATAATACATTACAGAATTATATACCCTAATATTATAAAGAGGAAATATTTGATTGTTTGTTTGTTTGTTTGTTTGAATTGAATATGCTCCAATAGCACTGGACCAATTTTAATTATTTTTTTCCACTAAGCTACATTACTAAGGAGTAACATAGGCTACATTTTATTTTGTTTTTATCCTGTGTAAGCCCGGGTGGAGCCTGGACGAGCAGCTAGTATGCTATAAAGTATAACTGCAATTAATCTAAACATATAAAATACACCTGAACTAATATTATAAAGACAAAACATTAATTGTATTTTTGTATGTATGTTTGTAATGTTTACATGCTTAAACTACCAGACCAATTAAATTAAACCGTTATTTTGTTTGTGTCTTAATAACTATATTCACAGTAACTAAGTATTATATATTTGCATTACTTATTTCATAACACCCTTGCAAGTAGATTGTGTGGATTATGTAACAGATTTTATTATGTTTAAATGTTACAAGAAAAAAATTACCCTTATAAGGTTTGAGTACCTATAAGGAAATGAAATCGGAAGAACATGTAAGTATGAAATAAATCAGGAACTTGAATATCATTTAACCTACATTATAGAATGTAAAAGAAACTGTTTACATAGTGATAAAAAGAGTAATTTACTGTTATCAAACATATTATTATTAATAATTGATCATTTATTTTATTGTAATAATGTTTAAAAATAACATGATAAATGCCTAACTTGACCTTGACTCTATATTATTATTTATTACTATTTCTATTAACTATAAACTAAAATAATTAAAATATTAACCTTGCAGCTCTAACAGATCCAAGTACCTTTTCTTGTATCTAGTTCTTATAACCTTGGTTCTTAGTTTTTACCTACTTTTACTGGTTTAAAAAACTATTGAAATAATGCTTCAATTCACTTAACAACAAACTTTAACCAAGATAAATAATTGAAGCTACTTCAAGAAATTAGTACAATATGATATCAAAGTAATAACTAAGTAGATAAAACAAAATGTAACGAAAAAATATACAACCAGCTTTGGTACAATAATAATAACCATAAAAGTGTAAATGATAGTGTAACAACCTTGTTATTTTTTACAATGACAAGTCATTGTGGTGGACAAGTTAATGTCTAATAGAAATTACTGTTACATAAAAGATTTTATAAATTTCAAGAGATATTGAATGCATGAAGCTCTATATTTGTTACTTGATCCCTTTTGGTTTTAAAATTTTTCTTATTTACTATCTGAATCTATTAGGATCAAGCTCTAATAAGATTAACCCAATCAAAAAAAACACACAATAGGACATTTTGATAACATTACAAGCTATTATCGCCGTTCTGATTTATTCATTATTAATTTTTTAAGTTATTATCTCAATCCAAACAGTGACAAATACAACAAATTAGATATCATTAATCTGTTTAGACGTTTTTGAGTAGTGAACCTAATACAAAATTGATAAAGTAATGTGTCCTACTAGTATTTGTCCTAAATACATATCCATATTTATTTTGAATAAAAACATCTGAAAATTAACACTTACTTGGCAAAGCTAAATACTCTCTGATAGGTATCCACGGAAGAAGCAAGATGACTAAATAAATGATACCAAAAACGAGAGATGAAGTGAACCAGAAGAGCATTCCGCCGTGTCCAAACAAATCATAATCTCTGGTATCAATGTGGAACATGTCGTCTGGCATTACAATTTCCAAAGTTCCTTGGGTCACGGTAAATGCCAGTGATATAAACGATGTTGCCAATAAAACATATCTGATGCTGCTCCGACTATCCATGTGACCTGAAATAATACTTGGTTAAGAATAATCTTACAAAATATTATGCAGTAGATAAACATAGAAAATTACAAGCCTGGTGCATGTATGCACCATTTACTTGAATGAAATCTTCTGAAAGCGTAAATTTTAGTACCTATTTATGTGATTAACACTTTAACAGGTCTTTTCAGATTGGACATATTATTTTGATCCAGTAACTACAATTTCTTAAGAGCATTCTCACAACAATAATATTGCATTCTATCAAAATTAATAAAAGTATTTATTTAACTTACCAAAAGCAAGTCCAAAAATTACCACACTCATCTCAGTTGCAAGGAGGAAGAATCTTACAGTGACCCACAGGATCTTATCAATTAGACCTCCAAGGGGCATAGCTGCATTCACAGTCATGGACACTGCACATCTTATTAAACTGATGATAACATTTCCCCATACTAATGAATAAAAAGTCAGAAAAATTGGACTACTAGTAGCACGCAATTTTAACTGAGCTTTATTGAATCTAACCACTAAGAATAGTACAAAAAGGGCGTTCGGTATCAATATAATTAAATCCCAAATACGAACCCTGTTAACAAATATTACATACATTAGAACATATTGTGTACAACATAAATCTAAGCAAAATAATATGACGTTAATCACCTTGAGTTATTTATCTCGTAATACAAAACATATTTGCAAAAAGTATCTTCTTTCACTGGTGGGAAATCAGTACCGTTTATACCAAACATTTTTACACTTTTAATGCTTGGCCATTAATTAGTTTGTTACGAAATTATGTTAAGGTTCGTGGAAAGGAATCATCACTTGCACCACAATAATCAAATTAGTAGATAGTAAATAGCGTCAGCTCTCGTCTGGCATTATAAGATATAGAATTTTTGCTTTTTATCATATGCGAATCCTTTTACTTTCTCCCTTTTTAACTTAATTTATATGCGACGACTGACGAAACAAAAAAGACACAATAAACCATAAATAAAATGTGTTTGTTTGTCAAAAATCAAAATGTTCTTTTAACCACAGAGCATAGATAGAACGTCCAACAGATACACATAAAAAGTTCGATTCGAGTTGAAATCGGTTATCGGGTCATCACGGGTCATCACCAGTAATCATGACGTGTACCATAAACTGTCAGTAAATTTTTATTTGAAAATTGAATTTTGAAATACCATTTCAAAATTAAACGTGTTGGTCGCCGGTTGCTTTTATATTATAAACTTTTTTATTTTATTTTACGAATTTGAGAAAAAGTGTACATTTAAGGTTTAAAAATACTCAAACGAAAATTTAAATTAATTTTAATCATGGGTATCCTAGCCACGGGGCTTGGTCTTCTTCTAATCGCGACCGTCGCTTGGTCAGATGAAGCTCCCAAAGGTCCTAAAGTAACTCACAAGGTAATATATCACTATTAAAAAATATTTTCTTGTATTCTATTTAAGATTTTAAAATATCATCATACCGGTTTCTCTATAAATTATTATGAGGTCTAACAAAGGTGAGATAAACTTGAAAAGGTCAGCAACCTTGTTGTGATGACGTTTAGAAATAAAGCTCCGGATGTGGTCTTTTTTATCCTTTGTTGTCAGCTTTACGATACGTAGCGAACTTAATATAAAAACATTTTTTGTTTATTACTTTAATAAGTTTATAAATTTAAATTTAATAAATAAAATGCACTCATTTATATTTATACACAAATCGTGAAACATACATTCAAAACTGAAGTTAAATATTATTTTGTTGCAGGTAAAATTCGACATAACTGTTGGTGATGAACCACTTGGTACCATTACCATTGGTCTCTTTGGTAAAACTGTTCCTAAAACTGCCGAGAATTTCTTCCAATTAGCACAAAAGCCTAAGGGAGAGGGCTACAAGGGTAGCAAATTCCACCGAGTCATTGATAACTTTATGATTCAAGGTGGTGACTTCACCAAAGGAGATGGAACAGGAGGTATATTATCTTTTGTCAAATAATAAAATTTTGATACAATCACATTCTTGGATGTATTCTTAGTTCAAGGTTATTTCAATATTCAGTATGAAATTTATTCAAATGTTATTAATATCAGTATTATTATTTTTTTATGAGAGAATTATTTTAATAAGATAGGTACACAATACTTATTTCCATCTATTTAAGATTTGAAAATACCATAGAAATAGAGCATTCCTTGTCCTTAGCAACACACAACTACTACATTCACAACTTAATTGGGTTTAGTAACAACTGTTTATCAAGATTGAATTAATAGGCAATTAAAATGGTTAACAATAGTGTGGGTACAATGTAGTATAACAATGTAACTCTTGTAAATCGTCAGTTTAATGAAATACCAAATAAACAAATTACTTTTTAGGACGCAGTATTTACGGTGAAAGATTTGAAGATGAGAACTTCAAGCTCCGCCACTATGGTGCTGGTTGGTTGTCCATGGCCAATGCTGGAAAGGACACAAACGGTTCCCAGTTCTTTATTACTACCACAAAGACACCTTGGTTGGACGGCAGACATGTAGTGTTCGGCAAAGTCTTAGAAGGAATGGTATGTATTAACTATTTAGTAAATATTTCAGACAGTACATAATAGACTATATATACAATTAAAATTACATTCATTGCTGAACATTTCTTGAAACATGAAGGATTAATGCTAACCCATTAATTTGATATAATCCTAAGCTAGGCCAACCTAATAGACAAATTTACTGTCCATTATGCTCCTGAGTAGCAGTTAGTCAATTTAATTCTTGAATACTAGGAAGTAGGATAGACTCCAATTGACAGGGTACTTAAGTCATTGATGGCAATCTGCAGTGGCCAGTTATAGCCAGAAATTGTTCATTGTTAAGAAATTTTCATAAACTGTGCTTTATTTCACCTGATATAGAGTATGTTTTTAAAAAGCATAACATTAATTGGTTAAATTGTCAACAGGACATTGTTCGCAAGATTGAGAAGACTGTAACTGGAGCCAACGATCGGCCCGTCAAGGATGTTGTTATTTCAAACACCCACACAGAAGTTGTTGAAGAACCATTCAGTGTCACAAAAGAAAGTGCTCAATAATTTTTAAGCAATAATTTACTAGCTAAGTAATTTTTCTTTCCAGTTCAAAATACTTTGATTGTATACTAAGCATAACTTTTAGTGAAAAGATCTTTTTATTTCTTTCAAATAAATAAAAAAGTGTGAAAGTTAACCATCACAGTTTATTTTCTTGGATAATATTATTAACAATAAAATAAAGGTCTTAATAAATATTATACTACATTTTTTATTTCTTTCATACATTGTTCTGCTTCTTGTTTTATATCATCATTTTTGTTAACAATTCCCAACTTATAGGCATGTCCACAGTAGCGACGAGCGGTATCCAACATTTTTTTCCTAATATATGCTCTTCCTAGATTAACATACATTGCACCTAAATCTTCCATTTCAGGAAGAGTCTTGCCAAGATCAATTGCTTGCGATATATACTTAATACAGTCATCGACCCTGTCCATTAGATCACAAACTGTTCCCAAGTCATTCAATTGTACAACAATATGTTCTGGATCCAACTCTTTTAATTCCATCATTTTATTATAAGCACTCAGCATATAATTAAAACCATTCTCATATTTTTTACAATCAACAAATAGTCGGCCATACCAATCCTCAGTCATGGCAAAAAGCTTCTTTAGTTCTTCAGAAGGATTACTATTGTATGCTTCTTTAATTTTTTCTAAACACCAGTCATATCCTAACTGCGCTGTAGTATATTCCTTTTGTAAATGACTGACTCGAGCTAGCTTTACGCTTACTTGAACAACACGTATGTCATCATCTTTGACTCCATTCGCCATAAGCCTTTGTGCTACAGCCACAAATAATTTCTTTGCTTCATCCAGGCGTTCTCTTTGAAGCGCCAGGTTTGCCATCACATCATAGATATATGTAATTCCCGATTCATGATTCATTTGTTGTGCTTGTCTTAATGCAACATGAAGCAACTGCTCTGCCTTTGCATTTTCATTTCTTTGCATAAATAAAACACAATGTTTTATCATTAAAATCAACTCGTCTTCCGCACTAAGCTTTTTCTCTAATCCAATTAGTGTTAGAATGGATAATCCTAAAGTAAATGGTAATCTTATTTTGTGCGGTATTTGAGAAAATGATACATTGGATATAATACGTCTATGGGAAAATGAAAATTGATATATACTTCGCAAAAAAATTCTGTATCTACTAGACATTATAGGATCTTAGAGTTCAAAAATGTTATATTAAAATATTACATAATTCAATAATAACCTCACAAAGTGACAAAACGTGAAGTGTTTGTTTATAACCGACGACGTCTGTCACAGACATCTGTCGTGAGTGGTCGTGAGTCGTCTCCAGCTCTAATCTGTAATAGAGTCTGGCCAGCCAAAGCTGAACCCAGTGTTTTTTGTAGCGGCCATACTATCTGGAATGTTATCATAGCGTTTCTGCGTAGGTAGTTGTCAGTTTTGTTGAAAACGGTTCAAATTATTTGCGAATTTATTGGTTTTAGTGTTGAAATATGGGTAAAACTATAAAGAGTGCTTTTATTTATAATGATTAGTAAATACAAAGAGTTACAATGATTAGTAAATACAAAAAAAAATAATGTAAGTCAAATGTTTTATTGACAGGGCTACCACATCCTTTAATAACTTTTAAATCCTGATTTGTTGTGTACCTAATGTACCCATATACTATGATCACCTGAATACCAAAAGTATTTTTTTTTTTTCCTATCTAAGCCGATGTTACCAGGTCCATATTTTTTAAATTTGCCGCCCTTTACTGGGTTCAGCTTTGGCTGGCCAGACTATATACTATAAGCTCATATTCGTATTAGACAAGCTCTTATTACATTACTGACATTACGTATAAATTATAATATGTGCTCTGTGCATTAAATAATAAATACTCTACAAATGTGTCTACAAATTACAGAGCTCTGCTTTGGCTTACATCTGCCTAAATTGAATTCTTTCGTGATGATATCTCTATGGACTTATCCGCAGAAGTCTTTGCCTTTGCCATATCCTTTGCCATAAAGTTTTTACAAATTACAATCGTAACTAATACCTAATCTGTGATTACAATTGACTGTCGACTTAATGTTCTGTGCTGTTGTCTGTTGACATTTGCTCGTGGCTATGGCCTATGAGTTATGACGGCTATGGAATTTTATGAATAGTGAATACTGAATGCTGAAAAATTGCTGAATGCTCAAGCATTCCTAGTTATTTCTAAATTGTCATAAGTCATAACATTATCGCAATACATTATAATAAGAACTAAATATTTTATGGAAAATCTAATAGTTTTAACGTTATTATAGACATAAATTAAAAAAAAAAAAAAAAAAATTTAAATAATGGATTTGGATTTAGTAAAACATGAAAATGTGGAGTTAATAGGACGCTGTAAGTGTTGTTTGGATGACGTTAATCTCAAAACTTTATGGGAAGAATATGATAATGATGGTCAGGTAGAAGTTTATGGCGCGATGGTTGAAGAATGCTATTCTTTGAATGTAAGTTAAATTTATATATCTGTATTATCATATTATTGTTTACACCAAATTCCAAACAAAAAATTTAAACTGATTTTAAATTCTTTACACTAAAATTATTCTAATACTTGGTTTACGAGATAATTTTAGGGCCAAAAACAAAGTTATGTTCAAGAATTGTCTAATCACTAACGTTTTAAGGTTATCGGTAACTAGCTTTCCGCAATCGGCTTTGCCCGCATGATTAAAGCATAGTTCCCGTTCGCGTGCAATATAACCTTTCCAGTATCCTATGTCCTTTCTCAGGTCTCAGGCTATTTCTGTACCAAATTTTATCCAAATTGGTTCAGTGGTTGAGGTGCGAAGAAGAGACAGACAGAGTTACTTTCGCATTTATAATATTACTAGCAGTCCGCCCCGGCTTCGCCCGTGGTACATATTTACGTTTTCTCTACATAAGAACCATCCTCGTACTTCAAGGAATATAATAAAAAAAGAATTAACGAAATCGGTTCAGCCGTTCTCAAGTTATGCGCTTACCAACACATTTTGGGATTCATTTTTATATTTATAATATTATTTAGGATAGTTAGGGTTTTAATTCAAATGCTTACCTTATATTAATTATAATTGCAGTGGGAAAGAAAGGATCGAAATGAATTTATATGCAGTGCATGCATAGTGCGTTTACGGGATGCTCTTAACTTTAAAAGGGAGATTATTGCATCTGACCAAGTGCTTCAGCAAGGTATAAATTTCATTTATTTATACAGTAGAATCCTTTATTATGACTCCGGTTATATTGACCAACCGCTTATTATGACGTATTACACAGCAAATTTTGATTTTCACATAAAATTCTTTACAAAAAGTTGGATAAAATGACTTCGTTTATAGTGACATGTCGTTTATTGTGACCAATTTTTCATAAATTGTCCGGTTATAGTGACCGAAATGATTTCTAACACTTTCAACAGTGTTTGGGAGAATTATGTGATATCTGACGATGGACAAAGCTCACACTTTTTTTTGTTACTTGTCTCAATGTGTAGTTATCTCTATTATTTTTCTCCATATTGAAATAAATAAATACTAACAAAAACAGGAGATGTTTATTTTCTAACAAAATGCTTAGTATGACGTCCGCTTATTATGACGTGTTTGATATTTCCCTTCAATGTAACGGTAAAAGTAATAAACGGATTCCACTGTATATATTGTTAACATATAATGTATAATTATGTAGTAATACTTTTTGTAAATATTCTTAATAATTAATAGATACTAGATTAAAATTGTTTAGTTCTAATAAAATCTTTAATTTACAACTATGTATTTCTAACTAGGGATAATGTGTTGTAACTTGTAATGGAAAATGGGTGTAATATATATATAATATAATAGGAATGATTAAAAAACACTTTTACCTTACAGTGAAATTGGAATTCAAAAATAATATTAGTGTGGATGTCAAAGTTGAATCTTCAGAGGACATTGATGAATATCATGATGTAGAATACTTGGAGTTAGAAGTTGATAATTCTGCTACAACTGAAGGTAAAAATACTAAAATTTTATATTATACGTAATTAATATTTGAAAAATTACTTTAATTCATTAAAAAATTGTATTAATATAAGTTGTCTTAAACATAAGTCAATCATAGCTCAGGTGTTTTTTCATAGAATTTAGCATAAAAATGTTAATTTACAAATGTTATAAGATAAAATATAAATATACAGATCTTACTGTTATCTATATCTCTCATCTCTTATATAACTGTAAAATTGAGTGAATAGACATTACTGTATGAATAGAAACAAATTTGAGAAATCTATCAATTGGATGAATGTTTGCAAGCAAGTAAGTAATCCAGGTAATAATGTTTATTACGCATTTTAGCAAAAGCGACTGAGATAGCTACAGAACTGCCTAGTCGTAAATGGCCAAAAAAGAGAAGAGGTGCAGATCGCTTGAAAGTTTACAAAAAATACACGCAGCTTGAGCTTAGAGAAGCAATGGACGCAGTGAAAAGTGGCAAGATGACCCGCACAGAAGCATCTGAAATTTACAACATTCCTAGGAATACTATCACCAACAATTTGAATAAATACAATGCATTAATTGAAACTCAAAATGGTGAGTGCTTAATATAATTAACTGTCTTGCTATGGTGTTGCTAGGTTTGAGGAAAAAGGACAAAATTGTTTTGATTATAATTTTTGGTACCTACTAAATAGATATATAACTTCACTTTAGGTACTTATATAATATCTACTTTATTTCTAGATTCCACGGAGGAAACTTCCAATAAGGAGAAGAATTTTAAGCTCATTGAAGAGATAAAAGCACTGCTAACATTAACAAATGCCATACCATTCAAAACCAAAACCGCAAAATACTATTGTGCATATTGTTCTACAGATGGACCTATGTTTGAAGATGGTGATGAATTACGAATTCATACCATAAATGAACACAGTGAACATAGAACATACAATGTTGACCATTTCATGAGACCTTACTGGCTCAATGAAATACTCAAACTGGATGTTGACAACCTCGCATGCAATTTATGTGAAACGAAGTTGCCAGACTGGAATGGAATGTTCCAGCACTTTTCTAATGAACACGAAATTGAATTTGATGAAGCCTATACAAGAGTTGTTCCATATATAATAAGCGATAACATCAGATGTGTATTATGTCATGAAGCTTTTAATAATTTCCATCAGCTAGACGGCCATATGAATGCCCATTACAATAACTATATATGTTACGAATGCGGCGATACATTTGTAGCTTCCAGCAGATTAGAAAAACATGTTCAAGTGCATAGTAAGGGAAAATTTCCATGTGATGAATGCGGTAAAGTGTTTTCACTGCAAAAGTATCGTGTAAAGCATACCAATTTAGTACATCGACAGAATGTATTGAAGTGTCAGTTTTGTCCTGAAAAATTCAGCACTGCAGTGCTGCGACAATTGCATCATGTTGAAAAGCATAAAGATCAAATTAAGGAATATACATGTGAGTTCTGCGGTACGGTGTTCAATTATAAGCCTAATTTCATAAAACATTTGCAAAGGAAGCACAGTATTGAGAAGAACAATAAGTGTGAGGTGTGTGATAAGTCATTTAGTAAAAAATATGAATTACGTCTCCACATGTTGCGACACAAGCAAAATAAGAAATACGTGTGCACTGTGTGTGGTGAAGGTTATAGGAGAAAGGCTAATTTTAACAATCATTTTAAAATTCATCAGAAAGAAAATGTTGAACAAATTACATTAAATGAAGACGAAGAACAAATTACGTTTAAAGAAGAGGAACAAATTGAGTAATTAAAAAGAGTTGATATATACCATATGAATTTTATTAAAAGAAGCCAAATAGAGACTGGATTGAATGGACCGGAATACTTTGGGTATCACTATTATATGAAATTTATACAACCTAAGGAATAAAAATTTAGTGGAAATAAATCTACAGCAAAAGTAAAGTGGGTTATATTTATTTTAAGTCTACATTTAAAATTAAATACAAATACATATAGGTATTTCTCGCCAACATTGCCATGTGCTAACGTCATAGTATAATACCTCTCGATTTCAAAAGGTTTGTTACTGTATTTAAACCAAGTTATACATACTTTTTTAAATTTTCATACATCTTTAAATTATTAGATTATCATAACAACATCACATAGTTGTATGCAGTGTTCGTAATTTGGTATCTTAAAGTTCCTTGGCATTAATACATATTTTTATATATAGATAGGTTTTCAAAGTAATCAATTGATGCAATTTACCAAATTTTTTTTTCACATCTAATGTTTATCCAAGGAAAATGTGTAAAAAGGATCAAGGTAAAAATTGATCAATGGTTAAACCTTAATTTATAATTGAAATTGAAGTAATAATATTTTATGATGTAGATTGGTTTTTAGTTTATCACTGCCTTATACCCATAATAGGCAATATTATGAATACAAAGATTGTTTTTATAAATAGGTATTACACTGTTATCTGCTTTAAATATGATGTAAAAATTTGCATCCAGACAAGATAATAGGTTATTGTGTTCTGAAGTGAAACTTCTTTAGGCGCGTTGAGAGTAAAATTTCAAGGTCGCGTCATGACAATACCGTCACGTCGTGTGAGTGGCGACGATTTTGGTAAGGTCAGGTGGGGCAAGGGCGCCATACTTTTTGCATAGATGATTTAGATGCAAAATATTTTTTTAAAATGCTTACATATAAGTGCACATTTATTAAATTGTCAATATTAGGAATATTGTTGCTGCAAGAAACGTCGATTCAATCAAATCTATCAATATTTTTACGATATTTTCTATGAAATTGAGAAACATGGACATAGGCGCACTTGCCTCTGGAAACGGGGCAAGTGCGCCTATACAAAAAAAAAACGTTTAAATCGTATGTTACCAGAAAAACAGTTAATTTACATAATAGAACTTATATAAATAAACGCATTTATCTTGGCTTCTTTTTAATTTACTCGTCCTATAAGCTACCACAGCTCCCATAAGAAATTTGGGGCAAGTGCGCCATAGACTAGTAATCAGGGGTTCTAAACCTTTAATGTTGTTTTTTTTTTTTTTATTATAATAAATTAAAACTGCTGAATTTAAGTTAAAATGTTTTCAAATTTGGCTGGAATGATAGACACTTTTAATTAATCAAATCAGACTTTATTTAAATAATACAAAAATAGGTAACAAATTTTCATTTGACGCCATAGGACGTAAATACTTAGTAATCTAGTGGATGGCACGCGAGAACTTAAATGGTTAAGTAAAAAACATTCTAGTTTTTATTAGGCTTAAGTATTTATAAAACTTAACACGTTAAAATCGGGCAAAAATAACATAAAATAATCTAAAGTGTAATAATCTAAATCTAGGTACTTACGTACTTAGTAAAATCGTATAAATCTTTGTTAACTTTGGTCCAAATTATAATTATCACAAAAACAGTTATCTCCAAAAATCTTATTACAATCATAATAATTATATAATATAAGTAAGAACTCACTGTAAATTAAATTTACCGATATTAATACTGAAGGATATTTGGCCACGACGTGTTATTGTAGGTTTCGGCAAAACTGACACAATATCTGTAACATGTTTCAACTCACATATATATATCGTCCACATTAGGATAGACAAAAAGCAAACCTCTTTGTTTTGTTTGAGTTTTTCGTACGTATTTTATAGTAGGAATGCCATCATTAATATTAATAATTTGCCCCTGTGTCGAGACATAAAATTAGAAAACCAATCGTTTCCAGGGATTCCATTCTTAAATGGTGTATTTATATCATTTTTTATAACATATTCACCAACCAATTGTAATACCTCTTTTCGACTTAACCCAAAGCCATGCCTTTCCATAGTATGTAGACAGTTAGCTAACTCTATTTCAATTTCAGCTGATAAAGATGGTGGTCTACCTTGTGTGGATGATTTTTGGCCCCTTCGACCCGTCACGTGATCCATGATTGTTTTACGAGGTATACCATAAGTTTTAGCTGCTTCATATCCAGATAGGCCTGATCGGACGGCGTCGACTGCTTGTCATAAAGTTTCTCTAGACCAAGAAGGTTTATCGGTTTTTCTTTGATAAGTACGAACCATCTGTAAAAAGATAACAAGTAAACCCATCACCCATTGCCTTCTCATCACAACATCTTAAGCACATCTCTAGGCAGTAACTTCTCAATACAGAAAAACACGACCCTTACTCAGAGGCCGTCGGTTAATAAAATATCTTAATCTTAATAGTTGACGACTTCTGGCTCGGGGGAAGTGCGCCATACTACTAAAAAATTAGGCGCACTTGCCTCACTTGGCTAATTTGAGGTTAAGATTTTAAATTCTACAAAAAAATATTAATTTTACTATCTAAGCCTAAAATACAGAAATAGATTTAAAAGAAAACTACTAAATTCTGTACTTACCTCATTAGTTTGCCGCAACACGTAAAATATTTTAAGATATATAGGGATAAGTAACACGTGCTCATCTCTGGTAACAGGTTTAAATGACACTAAAATTAAAATGGCGGATACATTAATGTATGGTGAACAGAGGCATCTGTGATTTTGAAGTGGAACTGTGTGTTAGTTTGTTGTATGGATTTAAGATGTCGTTAGTTGTATTATATCAGTAGTTTTCGATATTTTTATGGTAGGTGCGCTTACCCCGTCGGCGCGCTTGCCCCGCCTGACCTTATCTTTGAATCTTTCCAAAGAGTTTCACTTCTGACACGTGTGCTCGGCCCACACGCTCTTTTTTTATATATATTCAGAAATAAATTATAAATGAAATGAAGAACAAATGGTAAATGTTGGGCGGGTGTTTAATTTTTTTTAATATTAAACACATTACATATAATATTATGTAAGTAATTGTAAATATAAGTTAGGTAGGTACTTAATTGTTAAATAAATTTGTTGTAAAACGTAAGGGTTTTCTTTTAATATTCCCTACCAAACAATAATGTATTTCCTGTAAATTTTCATATGTATTTCTTTCTTTCTTATGCTTCCCATCCCATCTCACCAACACCAAATTTATTGCGGCTGTTATCTTTGATGCCTCTAGAGTCTAGAAGGTTTTGTCACTAGCCTATTCTATTAAATCTCTTAGAATATATTTTTTTTCTTATATTTATTTATCTTCTTCGATTTAATATTTATTTATACTATCTGCAGTCTATCGGCCTTACTAATAAAAAGTTAAACAATGGATAAATTTCTACTCTTTTCTACCATAGCTGTGTCCTGCTCTTGCTCACATGAAACGTCAATCATAAAAACAAGACAGGTTATTGCAATAACTAATTCATTGCATAGCGAATGGGTAACATTTTATTAGTAAGACCGTATGTGATTAAGGTTTAATTACTTTAAATCTATACGCCACAACGGTGTTTTTCTGAAAACAAAAATGTTTAGGTATATTTTAATAGGTATTTTTTTGTAAAGGAAAATATCTATTGAAATCTCGGAATAACGAAAAACGTGAATAGATGTCACGAGGCTGATTTTGGCGTAAAGTAAAACTTGAATGAAAGGAATCGAACCTTCGAACCCAATATTGAAAAAAAAAATATTTAATATAAAGTAGGTAC
Organism: Colias nastes; assembly: GCA_907164665.1. Lineage (NCBI taxonomy): Eukaryota > Metazoa > Arthropoda > Insecta > Lepidoptera > Pieridae > Colias > Colias nastes. Next base: position 15,654 of record CAJQZM010031592.1, on the reverse strand, counting down.
TTGGTTAAGTATTGTATACTATTGTATACCATTCTTCGTAACAGGCAGTTGCCAGTTTCAGGTGTTATAAATAAATTACAATACTAATTCAATTTATAATGATGCTAATAACATAAATCATTTAAAATCTTACAGTTTTTTCATATCATCTATGTTAAGATTTCCAATAAAATCGTTCTTTCCTTGGCATCGATTTTTCCATTGTTTTGTTGGCTTATAAAAAGTAGAAAAAGCTTCACGCTCTCGTTTAAAATTATCCCCTTTATTTCCGGATGTGTTATCTAGAATAAAATTTAGATCCAATGTTTCTGCACAGTTCTCACTGAAAATTAATGATAAGCTTAGTAGTTAACCTAATGATGATAATTAAGCAACAAATCAGTACATAACCATCATTCCATAGTATAAAACAAAGTCTCTCCCTTACTATGTATTATTAGATCTAGGCTTTTAAAGCGGGATCTTGTTTCAAGAGAAAAAAAATAGGTATAAGTAATTTGTTAAGTTTTAGATATCGAGGGGCGAATACGAGTACATATTTTATCTTACCTCAAATCTAATCCTTGTAAGAGTTCATCCAATCCGAACTCTGCAATTAAACACAATAAGTAGGTATTAATTATTAAAAAAAATTAGTAAGAAATTTAATCTGTCTAAGAGTAAGGAGATTAGAGGGTGCATATGAACTCATCACGTCGTCTAACTGTGGTAGTATAGTTAGGTATCAAAATGGATGAGCCGATTTGTAAGGCGTTTTTTAATCGAAAATCCTAGGTATTATTATCAATCCTATCAATCAAAATGTTTTAACATCAAAGTATGATATAGGTACAGGTGGGTGGACCATGGAAGGCCATGCTCCTTCGAAGGCCAATGATTAAAATTTCGTAGTTATTGCCATATGATGACAAATTCCTTCTATTTACACAAACACCCATCGAACTAGAAATCACAGACGCGGCGGCGAATCGCTCGCGCCACTATTTTGGCAGTACGGTCCCTCGCTTCATTGATATCGGAAATCGGCGGCGTTAAAATAAGATGGGTGTACCTTATAAGGCCACTCTAACAAATAAAGAGTTATTATTCGTTTATTTACTGGAAAAATGAAACTAACAAATATTTAAGTAATACTTTGTTTTATTACGTAACATATAAACCACTTCTTTTTATTGTAGATTTAATCGCTATTTATTAACTTTTAGTGTTAAATGACTGATTTATTATAATGGCCTTCTAAGGAGCCTTGTTCCTAGCAAGGCCATTTGGAAGAGTTCTATGAAACTTAAGTTCAATCAATATTGATCAAATCTGAAATTTAAAAAAGTGGTTTATATGTTACGTAATAAAACAAAGTATTACTTAAATATTTGTTAGTTTCATTTATCCAGTAAATAAACGAATAATAACTGTTTAATTGTTAGAGTGGCCTTCCATGGTACACCCACCTCATTACATAAATAGGAGAACGTTGTACCTTGTTCATTCGATTTATTTTCTTTTGCAACTGCAGCATAAGTTCCCTTCTTACATAATCTAGTTCTAGCTTTAGTGTTTGTGTCACTAATGCTTTCCTGAAATTGTAATCGCAAAAATTATATTAAATTACTGAACTCTGTTTTCGGAATTTTTTTATGTGATTAGTTAGTTACTTAATATTCCTTTTATGTAAATGCAAATTAAATCGGATATTTTGTATAACGAATTTTTTTTTACACGATAGATAGGTATCATTGGAATCTCGATTCATGTTTGACTTCGAACTTCTAATTAATTTGCTACGTTTTCATTTCGTTTCCAGCTACTTACCTTGCTAATTTGCTTAGGATTTTTAATTTTTCTTTTGTTTTCTCTCCACTTGTTAAGAGCTACTTCTTGGCATCTTTTTAAATTTGTATATTCGACATACCATTGTGTGTGTGCCTTTACATCTTCGACTTTTACTCCTTAAACGTAAAAATACGGATTTTTTTTTTAATAAAACAAGTCAAACTCCTTGTAATTTATTAGCTTTAATTTAATGAATACCATACCAAATATCTTTTGTAGAACTTCGTCTTGAAATCTCATGTAAGAAACCTCTAAAAATGGCGGTGTTTCAAATACTTCGTCGCAGTTGTAGTGTTTGTTCCAAATATTTACAAAAATATTATGATTATATTCATCCCATCCACCATAACGGCTACAACTGTTTTTCATGAATTCTTGAAATCGTTGAACTTCCTTTAAATTTAAATTATTTTAAAGTTTTAAAGTTAAGTTCTTATTTTTCGGATGTAGGATCAGTGACAATACAATAGGTACTTAATTTCACGAGTTTTAGCGTGTTTTATTAGATTTTTAAAACTATATTATGATCAATTTATTAAATTAAATGTAGCATAAAGACTTACAACACATTTAAAAGGTGAATTTATTATGGCTCGCACAGGACTTGGCACAACTTCGTTGTAATGAGGTTTTGGGTGTACTTTTGTCTGCATTTTAATATTCTTTTGATTATCTGGTTTTTCTTGGATCTAAAACAATTAATTTAAAATGAAAAAATAACAAATAAGTAATAATAGAACTTTAATCTTAATTACGTATAAATTATGATTTACATATTCGATTTTCGTTATTTTTCTGTGCAAAAATGACGAATCGGAAGTGCATTAATTTTTGATGGGTAAGTTATTCTATGTAGATATATTAATCTGGGTTAGCAATTAAGTACTATCCCAATTCCCAAATTACACCTTAATCGGTGCAGTGACTTAGGCCTGAAGAAAAGAGATACAGAATTAGATTCCCATATAGGTATAATGGACTGCTGTGCCTAGCTTTTTTTTATAAATTACTGAAATTAAAGAAATTAAAGAAATGGATTGAATTAAATCAACCCAAAGGCCAAAACTACAATTGGAAATAAGTATCGCAAAAAGTAGGTATATTTAAAATATCAAAAAGATAAGTACCTACCTGAGGCAAGATTAAATTAGAATATTCATTATTAATTTTTAATGATATAAGATTAATAGGTAGGTACATACCTGCTTTACAATTTCTTGCTCAGCAACTTTCAATAAACTTATTTCTTTACCAATATAATTTTTAAAGGATTTAATTTTTTCATCCAAGTCAAATATATCTTTTTTGATATCATCGATATCTGGAAGAAATCTAAGGGTAAGTACAATAGGTAATTAGTTAAAGTACACTTTATTGTGATATTGTATGCTGGCACAAATAATTATGTAGTATGTAGTAAATAATATAACAAAGCTATTTATTTCAATTTGAGACAGTGAATTAGAACTATTTAAATAATATTATTTCAAATCTTGACTCTATTATTTTTATTCTTATTAGGTACCACCATATTTTTACTGAAAAAAGTGGAGCAAATTCCTACCTATGTTCTTCAAGGTTTCATGATCGTTTGTAATCGCTTTCACATCTTCAAATATATTTTTAATTTCAGCATAAGTTTTCTTTATCCTATTTATATATTTTTTAAAGTCCAAGTGCATATTGTTATGGGAGCATTCAAATTCTTCGTTATCACACTTTCCCGGGTTTTTATTTGCAGCGGCTGTTAAAATTTCCTCCTGTATTTTTAATCTTCTTAATTTCGCATAATAATTTCTACCATCCTCGTCGGTACCAGAAGTTCTACTTAATTTAGACTCCGACGTAGAGCTACTATCCATATTTTAAAATTATCAATGTAACATAATAATCAGTAAATATTCATTTGTAAAATATCGATCAAACAACATCGTAGCGTGCGTCGGTCGTATAGGGTTAAGCTGCTTTTGAATTTTAAAGATTAATATTGAATAGTTGCTTATTTTTTTCCTTTCTTTTAGGTATATCAGACTATAAGTGCCTTTTCACACTACCCGGCTGCCGGGTAGCCGGCGCCGGCTAGCCGGTGGTGAAGTGTATGGGCATGGTACATAGCTTTCACATGTTCCGGCGTAATCTATCCGGCAGGCGGTTGCCGGGTGCGCGCCGGAACCACCACTGTGCGTCCGGTCGCCGGGCATCGGTTAGCCGGCGGCCGAACTGACAGTGGTGTATGGAACACGCAACTAGCTTTCACACGCGCCGGCCGGTGTGTCGCCCAGGTACAGTCTGCGAGAGTACGTTAGTACTTGAAAAACCTGTCTTCATGTGCTTGTAGATCTAGGAATAATGTGTAGAATGCACCTAATGCTTCTCTTTTCATATTAATTGGATGAACCCAATAATTTCTTGATTTTTCTTTCCGGCGCAGATAATTTCGTCTTCGATATAAAAGCCACATTGCAATTATTTGTTCACGGTCCATCTTTGAAACTTTAGAACGAGACTGTACTTTTGTCGGCTCACTAGCCGATACTGCCGCGGCCGGCATCAACCGGGACATGTGAAAGCTTATTTGACACCGGGTATCCGGCGCCGGCTACCCGGCAACCGGTACGTGTGAAAAGGCACTAAGTGTCTTAAATTTTACAATAATTATACTATGTAATTTATTATTTTTTATTTTCGCTTTCTTCATTTGACCAATATTTTTGTGAGCATCGAGCAAAACGTTTCCGAGACTGGATTGTAAATGTCATTATTGTCAAATGTCAATCGTGAAATGTCAAATGTCAAATAGATTTCACAAAGTCGGCGGGCTAACAAGAATGGATTTATTGATTGTGTTTAAAAAGCTTTAAATTTATTTAAAGATATTGTAATACAATAATTTGCAAACATGTTTACGCGTTCTAGATTGTTTCTGTCTAAGGCCTTCACTTTAAAAGTTTGTAATCTAAAAATTCAAGTGTTGTTCTTTTCGTGTCTTGGCTGAAGATATTTTAAGTTAAACTTTGTATATTACAGAATGTGATTAATGTTGAATATCAGAATGATGGCAGATTCCTATATAGTGTTGCATCAGCACGTTATCGCTCGACAACACCCCTTAATACTATAATCATGTTCGTACCACAACAAGAGGTTAGTTTGATATTTGTTAGAATTGAATTCAAAGATTATATGTAATTCTACATAAAATAATAAATCGTTTATATTCTCGTTCAAATAATTACTTTTGAGGATTGTGGTAGAATATTTCTTAAATAATATATGTTTCTTATTGGAATTCAGTTAATGACTTAAACAGCTTTGTTTCTAGCTAAATAACAACAATAATCTAAAATCATTGTTATTAAAATTTAACACTTATCTTATGAACCTTATTCTATTTTGTTATAAATGCCTAATTTGATTCTAAATATCATGAAAGAGTGGCATTATTATTACATAACAATTTCCAGTTTTTCATACTGGAAAGTTAATAATCTATTAATAGACAAATTTTTGTATGCAATTGATCAATGTATAGTATATTACTTTTTATTGCAAGTTGTATTTAATATATTTATTACAATCAAATGTAATTAAAATTAATCTATTTGCTACACTTAAACATTAAGATTACATAAAATATAAACTATATAATCTATTTTTAGGCTTGGATTGTTGAAAGAATGGGAAAATTTCACAGAATACTGGATCCTGGTTTGAACATATTATGGCCTATTGTAGATAAAATTAAATATGTTCAGAGTTTGAAAGAAATAGCCATTGATGTTCCCAAGCAAAGTGCCATCACTTCAGACAATGTTACTCTTAGCATTGATGGTGTGCTGTATTTGAGGATAATTGATCCTTATTTAGGTATAATTTTATTTTTTGATTAACTTTTTGTAAAGAATTGAAATTGTTTAGGTTAAAGATTTTATTAATATCCCATTAACACAAGATAAGCCAACAATTATTAAGAATTAATTAGACTGCTCACAATAAGTATATGCTCAATATTTTATTAACTTTTTATTGTATTAATGCATGTATTTTTAATACTTATTGGGCAGTTGTAAATTGCTTTATAAATCATTATGACTAAAATATAACTAAAAAAAATTGATATTTCAGCATCTTATGGAGTTGAAGATCCAGAGTTTGCGATCACACAACTTGCTCAAACTACAATGAGGTCTGAACTGGGAACGATTTCTCTGGATAAAGTGTTTAGAGAAAGGGAATCTCTGAATGTTTCTATTGTGGATTCAATAAATAAAGCCAGCGAGGCTTGGGGCATTACCTGCTTACGATATGAAATAAGTAAGTATAGCACAACTGTTTTAGAATGAATATAATAGGTATTAAATAAAATTTATTTTAAGTTAATACCAAATTGTATTTTACTTGTCATTTACATCTTTTGAGTTGAAGAGTTTAAAAAAGTAAATAAATAATTCAGTAAAATCCAGTAGCTTTTGCATTAATGAAAACTTGCACACTGAACTATAATTAGTAATATTTTTAGATTTAAAATGATTATGAATTAACAACATAGAAACTAAATTGCAAACCTTTGCTATCAACAAAATATTAATTCAAATTGAACATTTTAGGGGATATCAAACTACCATCTAGGGTGCATGAAGCTATGCAAATGCAAGTGGAAGCTGAGCGAAGAAAGCGCGCCGCCATCTTGGAATCAGAGGGAGTCCGTGCAGCGGATATCAATGTTGCTGAGGGTAAACGGCAAGCAAGGATCTTGGCGTCTGGTAAGTTCCAATTTTTTAATGAACAAATAGTAATAGAATAAATAGTTGATGCTATAGAAAGTCAGTATGTAATGAGTATCAGATTTGTAAATGTTATTTTCAATTATATGTATGTATAGTCGATGATAAAATTTCTTTGGTATACACTATACAGCTGAATTTAACACCATAAGGACTTTTAAACCGATTTTAATACTGTTAATGATTCCACGACTAAGGGAAATATAGAGGGATACATACTATGTACATATGTGGCATGGAAAAGTTTAAATAACATGTTACAGAGGCGGAGAAGCAAGAACAGATCAACAAAGCGTCTGGAGAGGCGCAAGCGATGCTCGCGATCGCGGAGGCGCGCGCACGCGGTTTGCAGCGCGTCGCCGCCGCGCTTGGTGCACCCGTGAGTCATTTAAATATAATAAATTTAAAGGGGTTTCTCTATAAAATATATATTTTTTCTAATGTTTATTCTTCGAACTAGATAAAGAATCAGCAACCAAAAACTACAAACACATTTGCGGACAGTTTTAAGTTCATTTTTATTTAGTATTGTGTATCTAGTTAGTAATGATCAAAGTATTGATATGATATGGGTGATTTGCCATATTTCAACAGTGTAATGAGGACTGGCTTCCGAAAGTTCGCATTGTATTTATACTAAGTGGGGTAGGTATTCCTGCCCCATAGTGATTGCAAGAGAAATTCATATTGCCCTAGAAAGTTTATTTCTCAAACGAAATACTCTATATTTACAGGATAGCAAACACGCAGCGTCATTTTCTATAGCCGAACAATATGTTGCGGCGTTCAACAAACTAGCAAGAACCAACAATACACTTATTCTACCGGCCAATGCGGGAGATGTCTCGAATCTTGTTGCTCAGGTATGGTTTTCATAATACAGATGTAAAAACAAGTTTTTTCTTATAAACTTTATCTTAAGTATGCAGTTTTAACATATTGTATCAACTTCAAAAAAAGATGTTCGATGCTATCTTTAGTAATGTAATACTATTCAATTTAAGGTGGATGTTCCGACCGTCCCTCCATACATTTTTGATTACCTCTAAACACTTAACACAGACACTATTTCTTTAAAACTAATCATTTTATCACTTCTCTATAATGAAATGTGTGCGCGTTCGACCTTTTTAATCAATAATTTACAATATTTACTTAGAAAAACAACAGTAAAATACCGGAAAAATTTGACACTTCTACAGTAGTGTGCGTGACTTTTGCCAAGCGAAACACGACATAAAGCACGACATCTAGCGCATAGACTATATACTTATTACAGATCTAGCGCGTCAATGTCTAAACGAAAGGCGATGTTTAGACATTGACGCGCTAGATGTCGTGCATTCGCGTTCGTTATCTTATACATAATGAGCATAATTCTAATAAATCAAAGTTCTGTGTAAAAATTGAGTAATTTCATTTCCAATCGTTCAAAGAAAATAACAATAAAATAAAATAAAACTAATGACCTTAGAAACTATGTTTTTTTTTGTAAACAATTTATTACTCATTATTGTTCGTCCGTCGTAGGTCTGTAAACTGTATTGTACACTGAAGGTAAATGGTACTGTAGGTACTTTAGTTCGGCGTCGTCGTCGGCTTGATATAAAATTACATTCTTGATTTCATTGACACGCGCTATGATTTGCGCGCGGAATTTCTTGTGTTGTGAATTTATTTTTGTATGCTATGCATTTTAATTGATTCAAATTGCAATGTTTCTCTAGTATGCATTTGAGACTATATTGTAAATTGTAATAATTGATCGTGGGTATAGTAATTAATTATTCTAATAACGCAATTAGTAATATATGTATTTTCGGTGGGATTCAAAACAAAAAATTGGCCCGTGATTTTTATGAAATTTCACCACATTGCAAATCACATCAATCATAGTTCATACACATGTATGACGAAAGTGATTAGTATTGTGGCTAACATTGACTCATCAGTTCATCACTGAAACCAGTGATAAATCAGTACCTATATCATATTGTGTTTGAATATTTTTAAACAATGATATAAGTATACAATTATTATAAATCGGTAAACTATCAAAGTAATCACAAACTTGCAAACATTGGTAAAATGTCCAGTAGTTTATGAGCCTATTCATTACAATCAAACAAACAAACAAAGTTTTCCTCTTTATAATATTAGTGTAGACAAACACTATGAATACGATCACGAATGCAAATTCGGGGATTTTCTAATTATTGCTAAATAATAATTGAATTCGTTTTGAAATACTCTATAATTTTTAGTGTATAAATAGACATTTATAATGTGGTGCTCATTTTTTTTGTACTGCTAACGCTATTGTAGGTACCTATTTTCGTTGTTTTATTTCAAGTGAACACGGCCATACAATTTTGTCACGAGCCGCCTATGATTGTAGGTACTTTTGTTAGGCTCCTTCGTCGTCCGCGTCGCGTCGGCTCGAAAGTTCTTGATTTCATTGTCACGCGCTATGATTTGCGCGCGGATTTTCTTGTGTTGTGAATTTATTTTTGTATTATTATTATTTTTTATTTTTTTTTTATTTTATTGATTCAAATAAAATATTTCACTAGTATGCATTTGAGACTATATTGTATTATGTATAATTTATCGTAGGTATAGTTATTCTTATAACGCAGTTATATTTTCGGTGGGACAATTTGACCCGTGATTTTTCTGAAATATCACCACGTTGCAAATCACATCAATCATACACACGTATGACGAAAGTATAGTGGCTAACATTGACTCATCAGTTCATCACTGAAACCAGTGATAAATCAGTATATCATATTTTATTGTGTTTGAATATTTTTTAAACAACGATATATACAATATTATTATAAATCGGTAAACTACCAAAGTACTTCCGAATTTTCAGACAGACAAACAAGTAGTTTGTTTTATCAAAGTAGGTATCAGTAATTAGTATAGGTACTCTACTCCGTTCACGTCACGCGTCGCGTCGCCGCGGCCGAAATCAACAAGTCAAATGATTTTTGTTCTAATTGTATTTTGGTAGTAGTTTGTTTAGAATTTACATATTATCCATTGTATATTTTTTATTTTGTATTTGCTGTAAAATCAAAAAGTGAAAAACTTCATTAGGTATACTGTACGACACCTGAATCTGAATCGCGCAAACGAAATTTTTTCGTTTCACAGAACATATACAACTTTCCGACATACTTCATTGAGGCCGGTCTGCCAATCGAGTATGTTGAGAAACTTCACTTATTCGATGGAGGAAATCACCTTCTTTCCTCCACAGTTGCGTGACCCCGACGTGCATTGAACACGCAGTTTTCTTATACTAGTAGCAAAAATCAAAACCATAATATGTTTACCTACTATATTTTACTAAAAGTCGAGTGCGTCGAAATCGTAAATAATAATATGTTTTTCACCTTCCTGGTTATTTTCCCATAGTAAATAGTGTTTTAGGTTTGTTGTTGTAGGTAGGAATAATAATAATTATTATTCTTACTTGTTGGTTATGAAATGTATATTGAAGTAATTTACTTTTACAAATCATTAGTGATATTAGTTTTGAGTGAAAATGCTTGGATCAGCATAATATTATATGGTACTTACTTCAAATACATGTTTTGATAAAAAAAACAATAGTGTAATAAAATAAAACTGCGTTTTATTGTAATCAATGTTGACAATTATTTTCCAAAATTATTGATCAATAAAATAGTTTACACCAACAAATATAACTTTTATTTTTATAACAATCGTTATAAACCGTAGCAGGTGGCGTTTTGAAGTTCTGTCTACTCATACAGAAAAATGGAAAACTTGTTTTTTTTTGTAAACAATTTATTACTCATTATTGTTGTAACTTGGCAACTCGAAGCGTGGTCGTCCGTCGTAGGTACTTTTGTTCGGCGTCGCGTCCGCGTCGTCGTCGGCTTGTCTTGATTTCATTGACACGCGCTATGATTTGCGCGCGGAATTTCTTGTGTTGTGAATTTATTTTTGTATGCTATGCATTTTAATTGAATCAAATTGCAATATTTCTCTAGTATGCATTTGAGACTATATTGTAATAATTGATCGTGGGTAGGTATAGTAATTAATTATTCTAATAACGCAATTATATTTTCGGTGGGATTCAAAACAAAAAATTGGCCCGTGATTTTTATGAAATTTCACCACATTGCAAATGATATATTATACAATTACAATTACAATTATTATAAATCGGTAAACTATCAAAGTAATCACAAACTTGCAAAATATGCTTTTCCGAATTTTCAGACAGACACACAATTTTATTAGTTTGTTTTAGCAAAGTAGGTACCTATACCTATACGCTTACGTCGCGCGTCGCGTGCGTCGTCGAAAACGGTGCGCCCAGAAACAAACATACCTAATTACCTAATTCAGTTACAATCCTTTTTTTGTTCCGTAATTTATTGTTTAAATTTATTCTAATACGATTTTTTTTATTCGTCGGCCAGTTTCAAAATCAAAACCATAGTATTTTTACCTACTATATTTTACTAAAAGTCGAGTGCGTCGAAATCGTAAATATCTTTTTCACCTTCCTGGTTTTTTTTCCATAGTAAATAGTGTTTTAGATTTGTTGTTGTATGAATAATTATTCTTACTTGTTGGTTATGAAATGTATATTGAAATAATTTACTTTTACAAATCATTAGTGATATTAGTTTTGAGTGAAAATGCTTGGATCAGCATAATATTATATCATATAATATATGCTACTTCAAATACATGTTTTGATAAAAAAAACAATAGTGTAATCAGTAATGTAATAAAATAAAACTGCGTTTTATTGTAATCAATTTTGACATTATTTATTTCCCAAAATTACAATAAAATAGTTTACGCCAACAAATATAACTTTTATTTTTATAACAATCCTACTTCCTACTAATGCGAAAGTTTGTGAGGATGTGTATCATGTGTGTGTTTCACGCAAATACTACTGAACCGATAACAATGAAATTGAGCACACATATAGAACGTAACTTGGACACATTGAATAGGTTTTATCCCGGAAATCCCACGGGAACGGGAACTATGCGGGTTTTTTTTTTTAAATGCGGGCGGTAAGCTAATCGTTCATAATATAAACCGTAGCAGGTGGCGTTTTGAAGTTTTGTCTACCCATACAGAAAAATGGAAAACTTGTTTTACATTCACGCCATCTAGACTTATCTTTATCATTTTTGTATACGTCTGTGTTTCACGATTCACGCCATCTAGAGTTAAATCTTTATCATTTTTGTATACGTCTGTGTGTGTAAACGACCCTGTATGCAATGACAGATGTTATAATGCATTTTTTTACCGAATTGGGTGGATTTTAAGGCAATGATATGACATATTTCAATAAAATATAATATTCAGTAACCGCCATGACTATTCCTACGACTTTAAGGTTTTCCAATTACGCAAAAACTCAAATAAACTAGAAATGTAGAATTCAGCGCCATCTAGCGGAACATTGGCTGGGAACAGATCGTAGCAATCACCTTAAATGTTATTGCTTATTATATATTATTCAAGACATTGAGGTATTTTTAATGTTTTGTACAATATGTACTTCATTTTTTTGTGATATCATTACATTCAATTCCATTTTATTTGCAGGCCATGTCAATATATTCAACAGTGACGGCCCACAATAACCAGGTATCACGTCCGCACGGCGAACCAATTATTCCAGAAATAATGGCGGAAGACCCTCTCTTCAAATTAAATACACTTAACGAGAGAGGCACGACCCTAGCAGGCCAACCAGTCCCTGAAGAATCTAACGACTTGGCGGAATATTTCTCTGATGATGAAGAAAGGGAAAAAGCGTTACAGGCACAAAAAGAGAAGAAAAAATTACAATCCATAGAATTCAAAGAAACATAGAATTGTTAAGTTTAGAGATGCTTGTTATTAAATAAAAGTATTTAAAAGTTTCACAGAGTTTTTATTTAATAAACTTACAAAACGCGTCATATAACTACAATAACAAAATTATTTTTGATGTTTTTGTCTGTATACATTATATAACATTAAAATATTAGGTATATTATAGATTCTAGCTGCTACTGCATTTTGTTTACACAATGAAGGTCATACTCAAAACTAGTATAACTTGGCCTTATTGTAACATTTAATCCTTATTTCCTAATTGTCTGCGGTTATTTTTGTAATGATCTACATCCTGACTCAAAAATTTGAGCTTGATATAAAGTGCATTTAAACCTTATTATGTAATTGTGATGTTATTGTCTTCTTTAAAAATTTACCTCATCTATGATATAACTATAGTTATCTTATTGGAATGTTATTTTTTTATTCACTTTAGAATTAAATTGTATAGCATTCTAATTATGCAAACATAGGTTAAAATAGGTCACTATTGAAAATTGAATGAATATTTTATCTTTGTGAGACAGATTAGCATAGGGAAACTATACGTACAATTATTTACTTAAATAATAGCAATAACATAGATTTAAACCTTGTGTCCTTCAAGCTATACATAGGAATTGTCAATATTAGTATACATATAAAAATGACTATTGCTACATCAAAGTAGCTACATATAGTAAAATGCAGATTTAAATTCGGTTCTAGTCAAAATATGAAGCTTCAAGCTATTTTGACCATCTTATCCCTTTGATTAAAGTAGCTAACTGTGCCTTCTTCAGTGCTCATTTGGTTCTGATTGGGCATTTTGTGTAAACTCAGATATGATGCAGAAATATCTGTGCCATCAAATTGCCTTAAATGTATCTGTGAAAAATGACATGGTTAAGAAAAACTAAGCATAAATCTACAAGAAATTAAACATATGCAGTTATTGGGACATTTTTAAAGAATAAAAAAAAATTGATCATGAGGGGGATTCGAACTCGCGTCTTTTTGCCAAACCGCGGCAATGCCTAGTTTTTTTATCTTTAAAAATTTTGATTTATACAGCATTGAATGCTAAAACTAAATATTCAATTCAATTATTGTTAAAAAAACATATTAAAGATGCAATCTCTACATGATGTATCTTTTGTTACAAATTTCTTACCAGTAAATGCAAGTTGACCTCATCACTTCTACTCAAGTATGGGAAGTTTCCACCACTTTTGAGATGGGCTAGTTTAGCCTGCGGGTATGATTTGTAAAGATCCTCACGAACCCTTGAACTGAGCGCACTTTCATCCCAAACATCCATAATTGTTATTGGTATATCATAAAGTTTTTGTGGCTGAATGTAGCATGGCGTACAATTCATTGTTAACCTTGATGCCAATTCTGATTGTGTTAAAGATTCAAGCTAGAACAAATACAAGATAGTTGGACAATTAATACAAAGTCTTTTCCAATTTTTTTAAGTATCTTGTTCGCAAGTTTAATTGAATAATGAAGGGTAGAAAGGAACTTAATGGACATGGTGAATCATCAAATTAAATTAATTTTAAGTATGTATTGCTAGGAAATCAATATTCCTCTACTTATTCTTGACATTCCTTATCATGGTAGTGTATCATATAAATAATTATTCATTCCAATGTACATAGATTAGTGTTACAAAACAAGTGAATAAATATTAAAAATCTTAATGGCATCTGAACAAACAAGTTTTTCTGACATTTGGAAGCATGAGTAAAGTATTTTATCAGTACATCAGCTATTTAATATTTATAAGAAAATTCATTAGTATATTATATTATGTACTGATACAACAAATTTAGATAATAATAATAAGTTGTTTACATATAATTCAACACTTATTCTCATATCGTTTTAGATAAGTATTATTAAGACAATCACTATAACTTATTTTTAGTATTAAATATGTAAATGGATTATAAATATATTCCAGGAAAAGTCAAACATAAATTGACCTGTCTATGTCTAGTAAATTAAAAACATTATTTAAATACCAGTAAATCAAATGATGTTACTTATTATGAAAATTATACTTCTAGAATACATATTCAATGCTTGCAAGTATTATAAAACCTCTATGAATGCACCATACCAATTTCAATTTATTGTTATTAAAAAAGAGTACATCATCATCATCAGCCCATATACATTCCCACTGCTGGGATACAAGCCTCCTATAAGGGCATACAGGCCATAAAAGCGTACATTTAATCTAAATTCAATCAGGATAATTATAACAACTTCATCAATTGTAAGACACTGATGTTATTCAACTATAAAATAATAAGTACAACAATTGCTTACCCTTTCAACCATAAAGTCAATTGATTCTGCTATTCTTTTGTCAACTTTATCCGCAACAAAATTTCCCATTAGCATTCTTTTTAATACCAAAGATGGTAAAAGCCAAAACAATGCAGCTGAATCATTATACTCAAACACGGAGGTATCTGTGAAGGTGTTACATAGTACAAGGGATACTACCCTAGGACAGTTCTGTGTAAATTCTGCAAACTTCTGTGCCATAAATCCACCTAGAAATATAAATAGAAATGAAAAACTTTTCAAAATATTTTTTACTTTGTTTTAGTCTATGTAACATTTTCTCTTCATGTTTACCTACCTAAGGATGTGCCGAAGATATGAACTTTATCGAATTCTAGATAATCAATGAGTTTCTTGAATCCATCACACCATTCTTTTATATTCCAGTATGGAGGAGACTCAACAGCTATAACACGAATACCTCGTGAGGCGAGCCCCATAACTTGCTTAAAAAATATATCAGCAGTACCCGAAACAGGTGGCAGGCATATTAGTGGACATGACAGAGACTTGGGTCCACTATCGAATATTTTCCAAGGCTAAAACAACATCACATTAATAAAAATCGAGTAGAGATTAAACTAGGTCATTACCTCTAAGATAGTGGTTTATTTACCTTGGCTCCATCGGAATCAACGACTATTTTACGCAAAGGAATACTACTTCGGAAACTTAAATATTCATTTGATTGCGACAAATCACACGAGAAACTCATGATTCACTAGTAGTTTAAAAAATACTACCAACCACAATAATATACAGTCTATAATAACGTGGAGCTAATCATTTCTCGTTA
>CAJQZM010031588.1:0-45400 GCA_907164665.1 Colias nastes | reverse complement strand
TCAGCGCTTCACATTACATATAGCGTAGGGTTGTCACATAACTAATATAAAAAGTTCATAATTGTGTTGACATTTAAAGTGTATTGTTTTTATAGAACTGTATTTATATGGTATAATAATTACTTGAAACAAAAACATGAGCATTTTATGCTAACGCGAATCTAAAGGAATGGTTTGTTATTTGAATATGTTGAAATTGAAATTTAACCTTTGTTGAAATAAACCATGAGTAGAAAATTTAAACCTTTAATTTATTAGTATTATTATACTAGTTTTTGCCTGCGACTTCGCTCTCGTTGGAATTTTAAATCTTACCCATTCTTGAATCTATTTTCAAACACAAAACTATTTGTGAAAATTGGTCTAGTAGTTTTGTAGGCGTTCAGTTACAAACATACGCACTTAATAAATATATATAAAAAGAGCGTGTGTGCCAAGCACACGTGTCAGAAGTGAAACTTCTTTGGTAAGATTCAAAAATACCAAAATCGTCGCCTGAATCCATGACGTGACGGTATTGCCATGATGCAACCTTGAAATTTTACTCTCAACGCGCCTAAAGACGTTTTACTTCAAAAATGAAAATAGATAGATCTTACACCTAATTATCAAACTTATATCATACGTTTACATATAAGATAAACTAACATTGCTCATTAAAATTAATACACAGAGTAAATATTTAATATTGTATTAAAGCTATTTACATAACATTATAATCTGGATTAGGCTCATTAGCCGCTTAATTGGGGTAACAGATAGATATTGACAGGTACACAACAAATCCATTGATTTAATGTGTTGTGTGTTTGTGTGTAACATTGATTTGGAATAGATGAAAGCTTTTTGATAAAGCTTGCGGTTTATTGTGACTCAGATGTCGAGATGCTACAACATTACATTGTGAATTTGTAGTGAAAATCTATACTAATGGTATAAAGACGAAAGATGTTTTTGTTTGTTCATTTGTATGTCACTCTATTGTATGCAGTAAAAAGTCAGTTCCACCTATGTAATATTTTATTAATTTCAAAATCTAATTTAAACTGTAAGCTGATTTTGTAACAAAATATGGGATATTCAGTTATTCCAACAAACAAAATCGAGAATGAATTTAACTACTAGTAAAAAGGAAGGTCGAACAAATCAGTGAAAAAACTACTATATACCCGTATTGTATCTCTAATGTGTTTTCCATAGTAACAAGGAAAGATAGAGAATTACTTAACCGCAATGTTATTCAGTTTATAAAAAGACATCGCATAATATTACGTGTGTCAGCTGGGGACTGAAATATTGTTTCCGGAGGCTTCACATTAGGATTTTCCTTGAAAGCCTTTTTCGGCCTCTCGTCGGGCGCCCGCCCTGAGAGGATTTAATTTAATCTAACCTAATATTTGAATGTCGATTCTAGTTTTTAGGGCGGGATTGTGATTTGATTGGCAGAGACGCTTTTGTGACTGTGTGTTTGTGATTATTATAATATATGATGTTACATATGTATTTTGTAAAATTAAATTGTATAACTGACATGATTAAAAAGAGCAACTATGGAGTTTCTTTCCGGTTTTTCTCCGTAGATACTGCTTTCCGAATCGGTGGTAAATGTTAAAAATATGTAATGACGTTTCAAAAGTGCTTCTAGAAGAAGTCTAATTGAATAAATAAATGTTTGAGTTTGAGTTTGACCCAGGATTTCTATATAAATGGGAAAAAGGGCTTAATTGTATTGTTTGATATTTTACCTAGTGTTCTTATTTATCCTGTTACGATTGGTCTTTGGATTTTTGAAATGATTCTAATTTATCTACTCTACATCAACTTAACTAATTAAAATTCCTAGTGTAATGTCTGATTTTCTAACCCCAGTTAATTGCGAGAAAGCCATTAACAGAGAGGTTCTACATTAGTTTATCAAAATTATTTTTAATTTGAATTTGAATTTGAAAATATTAAATTAATAAAACTAAAACATTTATTTGTTTAAATGGACTTCTATTAAAGTATACATACGGCGAAATAACGTTTCTAGCGGATGGTCTAAATAAAAATTGAATCGTCATAAAAATCTGAATACTTATAAAAATAAAATACTACATTATTTGAAAGCTGATTGAAAATTCAGTTTCGCCATAATGCAATGCGGCCTTTTTGTTGAAAGTCGGTTAAAAATTAAGAGCAGATACAAGAGCTCGTTAGTTCAAATGTTACTGACACTATTATAATAACAGGTCATGTTCTGTCAAGTGCAGCCATATTGACAGAATAGTACACGCGATTTTCGTTTCTATT
This sequence comes from Colias nastes, assembly GCA_907164665.1. Classification (NCBI taxonomy): domain Eukaryota; kingdom Metazoa; phylum Arthropoda; class Insecta; order Lepidoptera; family Pieridae; genus Colias; species Colias nastes. Next base: position 43,108 of record CAJQZM010031588.1, on the reverse strand, counting down.
TACAGAGAGTTACAGTCTATTTCGGTGTGAACGGTTTTGTAATATCAGTGTGTAGGGTAGGCGTGCATAATTTGCTAAGTGTCGACAGTCGACACGTCCCTTGTGGTCGAAGCTGATATTAAATCCTTTGTGGATTAATCGTCTCCGACTTGAATGTAATTATACAGGCTCTTGGACTGGGTGTTGATCGAGCATTGATATTTAATTTTGTAAAACAAATCTATTGTTAATCTATTTATAGGTTGTAATGACGGTATTATTAGGTATTTATTGATTGGTGTATGTTTATAGTGTTTGAATGAATGTTTATCGTTACATGTTTAATTAACCGAACAATAATAACTGTGTCCAATTATTGTTATATTTAACAGTGTCAGAGAACAGTCCTAAATGTATCTACATAATATTATAGAGAAACAATTTTCCAGGAAACAAACTGATGCAGAATATGAAGTATGTAATGTATAACCTAATTTCTTTTTAAAATTGATATGAAGATGAGCAAATTAAAAAACTTCATAAAATTTTGCATATTTTTGATCAACACACGATGTGTTTCAATTACATTTGTATATTTGCTGTCTCTCGATATAAAATTAAAAATTTCAAAGTTTAAACTTAATATTCCCATGCAAATAAAACGGTGCATGATAAATCTAGCGAATTTATCTCAAAAGCAATTTCAACGAACAAACAGACGGTAGTAAATTGAAACATGCAGCAAGATGTGCGAAGGGAATTAAAATATATCGAATTTTTTTTGTTTATTTTGTAATTAATTTTAAAACATAACATTGTGTTTGTTGAAAATGTTAAATTGTTACGGTTGATTCATTTAAATGAATGATTGTCGTTTCAAGCCAAGTTTTTAATCACTGATGTTTATTTTATACATTAGAGAACATTGCGCATTGAATTTATAAGTTTAAAGTAATGTAGAGTGCTAGAGTTTTTATTTACTTCATATAGCGTTATATTTTGTAGCGCTAAAACTTAACAATTAATATTTACTTTGGCAAGTATCTTCTAAACGATTAGCTAATTTAATTGTCATTTGCTTATTTGGCATATAACATTTGCTTAAATACATTTAAATCATCTGCTTAACATTTTGGAGATCTATTATAGCTCACCGTTTTTGACTATGAGTTTAAGCTACCTTTGATCTATAAACGTCATTAACTTTTCGACATTATAATTATTTGAAATTTAGGTCTCGATGTTTAGCGAGCTAGATTGACTTTAAGCCTTGATTAAACCAAGTGGAAATTTCTAGTCATACACAAATATTGACAACTGTTTTGTATGTTTACTTCTTATTTCTAGGTCTTTCTAACTTCTACAAAAGACCCCTAAGACCGGATTTTTCAACACATGGTTAGAATTAATTCATCTAAGTATGTATTGAACAACTTTTTCAAAAATGTTTTCTAATTGCCTACCCTAGTACCTACTATACTTTCCAGATGACATTTGCATAATATTGTCTAATAATTTATTAAACAGTTTTAAACAAGGATAGAAAAAAGGAAATACATGGCTCACTTCGAGAGCATCATGTAACTGTAACACGGTAGAATGTCATAATGACACTATAAAGTCCAAATCGATGCCATTCCACATGGAGAGTGGAGACGTGTGCCAAATTGGCCGGAATGGACTCTTGGCGTGGCCTACTTTCGAACGTCTATCGCGCCCTTTTGTGCCCTAAATGGGTCTAATAATGGGCACATATCGCGAGTATTGGTACCACTGATTGTAGCATTGTGTAGATACCAGTGTGACGGTGTAGAATCATTATAAAGTTATGAATAGTGTGTGAAAATATTAATTATTGTACAGTAGGTACATCTGATTATTTTTAATCAGGAAATTTAAAGCTTCTGTAAATAAATTTAGCGCATGCTAATCTCCATAATTATGAGTAAATTTCCCATTTTATTTATATTGTTAATGAGTATTGTTGAATGAAGTGTTTTTTTTATTTAAAGAGAAATAAGTGAACATTAGAAATATTGAAGTACCGCTGCAATAAAAAGCATAGCTTAGTTATACAAAGGCATTTCATTTACTGCAATTTAAATGATTGCGCAAAAATCCATCATAAAACTGTTTTTAATTTCCATTAACTCATTCCTTACCTTCACAGGTGACAAATCAATGGAACACTTACAAGTGTCTCAAGTACATTCCGATAGCTTTGCCGATCTAAATCGTCCCTTTGATGTTCTGAAATCAGTGTCAAATTGGCAGACATCGCGGGAGAACTCTTGATGATTTTCCGCCATTTCGCGTGATCAAACGTAATGAGCGTGTGTGCGTGCCGGCGGCCATCTTGGTAATGACCTCGCGATGATGCGCTCGAAATGGCTGCCAATATGTTTTGAGAGTATACGGAATTAGGGCTGTAGGTTTGTGTGATACAGTATGTTTTATTTACTGCTGTATGTTATGTAGGACTTGTTTCTTTGAAGATAATGCGTTAATAATCCTGTTTAGGTAGACATATTGATGCTTTATGGTACGTTGTTAAAAATTTTTGTGAATAAGCAACCTGAATTTGTCAACAGTGACTTTCAAAAGATTTGTGTATCAATCTCAACGATCAATCAGCCTTCTGTTTCTATTTGAAATTACTTATTTCCTAGTTTTTATTGCCAAGTGAGGAAGATCTACTTACGCAATAATCACCAACCAAGGCAACGATATCATCTTGAATTATGACGTAATTGATCGCCTAATGTAATTGTAGTGTTAAAATATAGTTTCCTGATATGAGTATATCTTTGGCAGCCTTCCAATGATCAAATGTGATACTTATGTGAATTGCCAGATCAATGTTTCTTTAAAAAAATATATTAACATCATATCACTATATATATATGCAAATTCTAGTGTTTTTTTACCAAATGATAGTAAAAAACAAAATGATTTTATTGTAAAATAATGTAAATTAAGTTAATGCTCTATTTCTTTTGTACCACTTACTTAAATTAAAATCCGAAGTTAGTTTTTATTTTTACCAAGACCAACTTTAAATGTTTAAGGCTTTCACACTATTGAGGTCCTTAGAACGAAAATTAAATAAATAAAGGAAACTTGAATTATTGTAATTCAAAGTCTATTTAAATTTGATCTGAAATGAAAATATCAGAAATGAGATCTGGAGATAGCTAAGCCCTTCGCCTACGCTTGCTGTAAAGTTTCCGAAACGTTTAATAATACAAATTGTATTTAAAGTTTTTCGTAACAATTAGGGCTGATTTTTCAATCCTTGGTTAAAACTTAATCGTCGAATAATGTACCTATAAAACTACCATTTTAAAAACGTATTCTAATTGCCCGTATTTGACAGTTTACGTGACATTTTAATATTATCGTGTAATACTTTATTGGACGGATAAGTTTTAACAAAGCATTGAAAAATCGGTCCTTAATAAAATTCGCTCTAAATCAAACAAGAGTCATAAATAAAGATAAAACAAAATTGTTAATGAAATGACAAGAATTAAGCGCGTGCTAACTTTGGAATAATAATCATAAAAAGGAAGACAGCTTCGCAATTTGTCACTTGAGCGCGAAAATATTTGCGTCGAGTACAATCCCGCAAATTGGAGGTGAGAGACAAGGTTAACGTCATCTTGTTTAGCCATTCGTCTTACTTACCCGTGTATGTGTAAATTTGTCGCTTAAAATTGTATAATAGCCGCTTATGACTACGCTCGAGTTGGCGCGGCATAAAAAAATGTTATTTAGCCGATGTTAGTCGACAGGATGAAGCTTTTAGCCTTTCTTAAATCTGTTCAACAATTCTTATGTATAAGTTATTACTGAAGTGAAATTCTTTAGGCGCGTTGAGAGTAAAATTTCAAGGTCGCGTCATGGCAATACCTTCACGTCATGGACTCATGGAGTAAGGTGACGATTTTGATAGGTATCTTTAAATCTTGCCAAAGAAGTTTCATTTCTGCACGGTCTTTATTGTATAAAATGTATTTGTAAAAATATGAAATAGTGAAAAATAAATAAAAACATTACTAAAAGTTGTCGGTGTTTTGATTCATCTATCGTGTCCTTTGCTCATTTCCAAGAAAGCTCTTTGTGTCATTATATGCCTTTACCATCCCTTCTGGGAATATTATTAGTATTCTGTAGTAGTTTTTGTAAACACTAGAAATTATTAAAATAATTAAGGTTTCATATTTAACATTAAAGAATATTATTCAGATGTTTTTAATTTTTATCTCTAACATTCAACTCGACTGTGTCTGGAAGGAGGGTTGTTTTTCAATCATAATATAATAATGTATAAACCGGTTTTTACAATATTCAGATTGTTTTGGAACATTCGTTTTAAATTTAAGCATGTATTCCGTAGCCTATTATTAATTTTAAAACAAAATCATTTATTTATTTTGCTTCAAAATAGTGTCCAATAATTAATTTCTAGTATTACTACGCATTATTTTGCTACTACTATTTCAAGCAGAATATGTTTGTAGCATATTATTGAGAAATTTTTCAGAATAGTTGATCAGATGTCCCTGCTGGTAGTGTTTGTTTTTGTCAGGATTTGCAGCTAGAACCTACTAGTAGGTAGCTTATAAATAACCACAAGGAGGTCCCATAGAAACCATATTTTCACATTACACGGAAAATGTTGATTTTTATCTATATGTTTGCAGAATAAACTCAGCATTATGTTTATGAGTAATGCTCCGTGGTTAGGTATAAGTGTCGGATATTTCCGCTCGTATCCGGGGAATGGGGGAATTTACGGGGTTTTTACTGTGCCATTTCGAGAGCATTTACGTAATTTGTTTATTTTTATAGCCGCGGAGTGATGTAGTGTGACTCCTAGTAGCTTATTTGGTATGATTGTCATATTTTATATGCGTAGATTAATGTAGTTTACCGAGGTAGAGCTATTTCCAGGATTCGATACCGGTGGATAAAAAGGTCTCAATCAAAACGAAAATCGGCCAGTGAATCAGATATGAAATGAATCTGCCTTCAAAATATATATATTCAAAGCTATATTAATTTATTTAGGTACCTACCTATTTACCACAATAGCATCAACCAAATTGGGTTTAAAAAAAAACATTAAAGGAAGATGTTCCATATTTTTATTAAAGCACATTTCAGAGTACCATAAACCTCTAAACCCTTGAAGGACCATCACATTATCGTAGCCATATAATTATTTCGAAGACCCGCAAAATGTTCCAAGATATAATTTCACATATTTAACATACGGTTCGCTAGATCTTCCATTAAAATTCCTCAGATTAATCCCTCCATCCAATATTTGTGTTCTCATCATATCCCACTTAATTCCATAGTTTTAATGAAATCCGCCACATTTCATCGTCCGACGAATATCGACCTTGTTCCCTTGTGATAGGGCGTTTAACGAAAACAAATTTTAAGTTATTCGATTTGAAACTTAGTGGGGGTGAGAGAAGGTTGCAATTTGATTGCGGTTTCGCGCTGAGTTAATTAACTGTGATGATAATGGTCATAGATTTGATGGAGTTTCGCGATTAGTGTCACGTGTTAAAATTACAGCTGTTGTTTGCGATGTTTTTCTCATTTTTCAAATGATATGCGATTTTACAGGAATGTAATTGTCCTTCATTTCATGTCTCTTATACAAACATAGCGCTTGTGGTGACGTTTTAAAATAGATGAGTTCAAAACTGTTGAATTTAACACCAATTATAAATAATTGGTGTTAAATTCAACAGTTTTGACCTTTAATTTGTCCACGCAATATGAGTGTTGTATTTTATATGTCTTTTAAGTAGCTATACTAATCGATTTATTACCAAAAAGTTATATTACTACAACCCACATTAAACCCAAATATAATTGTCATACCTACATTCACAAACAAGCCAAGACATAGTAGCGCGACCAAAGCGCGACCCACGTCACAGTTGTGACGCGGCCAACTAATCGCCCCACACCTGCGCCACATTTGTTGCTTGTTAGCCGTCATACACGTGACGGGATAAATCTTTGACTGTTTCAAATCTAGTGTGAAACTGACTGTTAATTATTACGCTTTTGCCAAAGAAATAACTTCCAATCGTATAGTTAGCAAGGCATTTATATATAACGAAGTAAACAATCATTTTAAAAATACTTTTCTTGAATTGCAGGCAATTCCGTAGAAAACAATATCTCTTGCAATATGAAATATCATTGGTATACATTTTCTTTATACCTAATTGTATAGTTTCGAGAATTATACACAAACTTGGCATTTTACGACAAAATGACGATTCAAATAATGCCTGTAAGAAACTGATTAATGTAAATGCAAAATAAAACATAGTTATTGTTATAGTCTTTTATTTTCTTAAATATATTTCTAAACCAATATCGTGTTTACAAATATTATTTTAAATTTAGAAAACAATTTATACAAACACCAATTACATAAGTTACACAACTAATTTGTTTACAATAACAAATTACGCATTTGAATAAGATAATTAGATTATTTTTTTATAAATATAAATAAACACGTCATCAATTAACAAAGTCATAAATATATTTTAATCATAACGAATTATTGGATGTAATTACACAATTTATCAACACGATTAGCAAACATTTTATTTTAATACATTACAAATTAAAATAATTTGTGAAGCATATTTCATAGTAATTACTGAAGGTTATCTACGTACCTTCAAGTTGTAATATGCAATATTCTAAAATATTATTATCTACCTAACTATATTATGTAAAAGAAAGTCGTGTTAGTTACATGACTAGTAACTCAATAACTGCTGAATGGTTTTGCATGTTTATAGGTTTGTTCTTTTTCTCGCCGCTTGATTAATTATTTTAAAAAAGACCGTGTCAGAAGTGAAACTTCTTTGATAAGATTCAAAGATACCAAAATCGTCACCTAAATCCATGACGTGACGGTATTGCCATGACGTGATCTTGAAATTTTACTCTCAACGCGCCTAAAAAAGTTTCACTTCAATAATTGTTAAAAATGTTAAAAGATACAAAAATGTCTACAAGGGCAGAGCCAGGGCAATCAGCTATAGTTTATGATCGCTAGTCAGTACTTGTATTCAGCAATTGTGAATTATTCCGTATCGAGTTACTATTACCTAGTTAGTAAGCTTAATTAGTCAATTAGTTACCAGATTAAATTTATTAAGCATATTATACAATATAATGTTGAGTTCAATGAACTGGTTATTTTGCTGTAATATTGTTTTGATTTTATATAAATCGAACGGATGGATTAACTTTAAACTGAAGTTAATATTTAGAAGTACGAAAACAACCATTTTTATATTAAACTCAAACTGTTCTGTATTCTACATTTATTTCAAAAGCTGTTTTGAATTATCGCCATGACATAACAGGATAATCTTAAATATTAATAATATATATAAGAACAATCCATTGCATTAACGTTTGTAATATTTTATATATTATTATTAAAGTAATTATTCCTTGTTACAGGTGGTGTATGGTCGCTCCGTAATCTATCGATATCAGTCCCCCGCGCGGTCTTGTCAGGGGAGGGACAAGCAGCGGTCCTCCGGTGTTCCTACGACCTTGAAGGCGCGGCTCTGTACTCCATACGATGGTATCGAGCAGAGACAGAGTTCTACCGATATGTGCCACGGGAAATGCCTCCAACCATGGTCTTTCCCCTGCCAGGTGCATCTGTTGATGTAAGTACAATACTATTGTTTTATCTTAACGCCTACGATACGGTAGACTGTACAGGATTACTTGTAACCTAATACTTCTAAGAGAAAGTTGCTAAAAGTTGTTTTGTTTAAATTTAATACCTACTTCCACCCTATGACCTTTTCAAAGTTTTTTGTTTCTATATATCAAAGAACCAATCCCAATGCCACAAATATTACATTAGCATTTACACTCAATATAAACCACAGACTAGAAGAATCAACTATATTACTGAAAATACTAATAAATAAGTTTCTTTGTATAATAACTCTATTTTATGTACTAATATGGATACGTGAAGTAAATGATTTTTATACTGATCCTTTCCTCTAGCTGGCAGCATCAGACCACCAGCAGGTTCGCATAGTGAACCTGAACCGGCGCCTCAGTGGTGACTACCAGTGCGAGGTGTCGGCGGACGCGCCGCTGTTCCACACGGACATACGGTCAGCACCGCTTACTGTTGTTGGTAAGTATTGTGTTTAGTAAGTTAAAGATTTTGTTTATTTAAATGTCCTAATCTCAGGAACGAAGAAGCGAGTGGAAAAGATGAAAACTTAGGTAGCTATGGTACAAACGTAAATGATTTTGATGTTGTAGCACGTTGTAGTTGAAAACAGGGGCTGAGCATATTATGCGTAAATTAGGGCATGACAATTAGTGCTTTGCTTTTTTACCAATAATAATAGATTTGATTTTATCTGTTATATTTACATATAAATACTGTTATAATACATTGTATATATGCGCTTTAAAAATTCAAAATTGATCTTTCATCAGCATTGAAAAACTCAATTTAAAACTAGGTAAAACCGATAGCAATAACGCAAAAGCTCACGCCCCAATACAGTATGAAGCCTTCGCAATACTTTGCAGCTATTCGCTAAAATGGTATTTTACGCGCTAATTCTGAAGAACAATCCACAAGTTTAGGAATTGCATTCATGCAGTAATTGGAGCGTATTTCTATTTAGCGGAGGTCTTGTTATTTAGAAAAAGGTGATTAAAACTCGCTGTAAGTTTCACTGGCGTTTAGCTCTGTAAATTAGTTCTTTATTGAAAAGGTAGGATAGGAAAGTTCTGAAATGTTAGGAATATTTCTCGATAATTGAATAGAGGAAATCAAACGTCAGAGTGTAAACTGTGTGCTTTGAATAACCTTCGAAATGGCTATATCAATTTTGATCGGAATTCGCTGATAGATAGCTTATCAGATATGTTATCGGATTTTTACTTAAATTGATAGATAGCTTGATAACTTATTATAAATTCGTTTTCGAAAGATTGCTGTGAAATTCAGAAAAAGAATTGTCATTCTACAAATATTCGACTATTCAAACTCCTATTGTAGTGTGTAACGTATTCAACACACTCCAGCGAAGCCACTGTTTCGTAACTTAGCAATTCTAAGTTGCAACAAATCAAGTTTCAAGTTAGTGGACGTTAGCGTATAAAACTTTTAATATCAGGTAATAACAATTCCCTGGCATAGCACTTTCAGTTCCCCTGTGTTCGACATTGCGATTTGAACGTTATGTATTTGGTAATAAAATTGGTTTTGCGTTGATTTGTGAGGGTGACAGCTTGTTGTTATGCTATGTAGTATTTCTGGTTAAATATCGATCATAAACCAGGTTGCTGTGGAAGAATGGAACAATATGGTGTTTTTATATCATTTATGTGTTTTGTAATGGACTCATTTATTATGGATGGTCTAAAATCGAAATAAATATCAACCTTCACGTTTAAACCATAGTTTTAGTTACTAAAAAAATGCTTAGGACTTGTTATACAAAGGAGACGGCCAATAAATTCTGAAATTAAATTTTATTATTCAAGGCACAATATTTTTTTATTCTTAGTTAAAACTACTACAAGAGTCACTCGATAAAGATGTCGGCTACCTAAAGGGCAAAATATTTTTTTTTTTATCTCAGGTACCCGTCGTTTTTCAGCATTCGTTACGAAGAAAATGTTTCCATTTTCTAATATTAATATAATTTTCCTTCTAGACCCCCCCTTCCGCGCCCCCCGCCTCTCCGTAACGCAGAGGAACTACGCTCGCGGTGACGTCATCAAGGCCAACTGCTCTGTGGACGAGTCCTACCCAGCATCCAACATTACTTGGATATTGGATGACCATAAGGTAAGGGTTTATTTTTACATCTATTTTATCATCACAGATTACTAAATAGTTACTAACTAATAGAAGGTATTATAAACACAAAAGCTTGTATGTGTGGATGTACGTTTGTTGCGAATTTCACGTGAAAATCACTGAACTTATTTTGATGATAATTAACAAGTTGACAGTAATGAACCTTGTGCTTTTGTTAGCCTGTTCGTTCGCGGATGGAACCGCGTGACACTACTAGTGAAATAAGAAGTGTTGCCTTCTTAGTTCCTTTCTTAGTTATAAATTGAGGAATGATTCTTGATGACGCTTCATTAATATATCTTATTTTAATTTCATTTTATTTTCGCTCAAAGTAACAAAAACCTTCGCAAATAAATAAAAAACCACAGTACAAAAAAGCGCACAGTATCTCATACTTTGCCATAAGTGAAATCTATCCCATGTTGTTGCCTCGAGAGAAGTTATCGTTATTTAAACTTAAGAGCCATATTCCTAATAAAAGCGTACGGTTATGGTAACTGGTATGGTTATTAACTTAATATGTTTTAATAAGAGAACATTAGGTACGCTATATTTACAAGTAAAACCGGGTTTATAATATGTAGAGACAATATAATGATGTTCTTTGAAGCTTATTAGCTAGGTATATAGTTTATATAGAAAGTATTTGGTGGTAGTGATGAATAATACGTAAATCTATGGGTTGAGTAATGGAAAATAGTGGGCAGAGAACTGATGGTGACTTTATTTCACTGCTTCTACTCTATTTTATGATTTATGAGATGTTGTTTTCGTCTAGTAACCATAATAAAATAAAATAAAGCCTGTATTACACGGAAAGCTTTTTTTTGGTACAAAAAAAAATAATAATGAGTAAATTCCGTTTTGAGTTAAGCCGTAACAAATAAACAAGAAATACAATCTCCACATTTATAATATTAGTTTAAAATGTGCCGAATAAAGAACAAAATATACTGAGAATGATCACAATTATGAAGTATAATAAAAACATTTATGAACTACGCTCAAATTCAAAACACGTAGGTACTTTTACTACCTCGTCAATTTAACAAAATATCCTGTTATTAAACATCTCTCTAAACGAAGTTGAAGCTAGAAGATATAATAGTTAATCATCCGTTATGCTCTCATAAATTATTTTCCAGTATTCCAGACGGTCTAGATTTCCCGAGAGACCTAGGTTTCGTTTCAAAGGATTTTATTTCTATCTCTGCTAAGAGTATTGTTGTTCATTTTAAGTTCATTATATTTCTTTAATTTTCATTTTTCAATTTTAATTATTATTATAGTTGTATTACATTGTTTATTTTCGTGTAAATTGATTGAAAAAACTTCGTCTTCCAGAGTTTTGTAAGTAATTATTATTGAAATCGATCTGCAAGCCAGTTTTTAGTCCGACCTCATAATGGTCACGCATCTATAGTTCTAAATAATTAATTTTCTTTCTGTTATTTGGCTGGCTACCAGTTCTACGAGTCTTCATAAAATAGAGAGTATTTCAAGATTGTTTCTAAAATGTTAATGGTCTATTTAATATAACGTAACAAACAAGAAAATCTCCTGTCACAATGCTGTAATAAAACTAGTCACACCTCATCCAAAATGTGCCCGAAAACACTGAAACAGAACAATTAATAACCGGTTGTTAAACGCCCAAAGCCCGGCAGCACAACATTAAAACGTCCGTTAAAATTCCATGAATAAACACAATCCAAGCAAGTTCTATTTAAATAAGAATCAAACTTTAAAAGACTGATGAAACTCGCAATTCGCTACACTTAATTATATTCTCTAGATTTTACACTGGCCGGAGTTTTGCGAAACGTTCATTATGTCTGTCTGCAGTCGAATCGGGAACTATGGTAATATCTTCAGATTCGAGTCCAACTTGTGATTGTTCATGAATTTTAAATACGCTGTTTTCGATTCGAATACATTAGTCGCTTTTGCAGAGTTCGTTAATTGTCGCTGGACGGAGACGTGCTTCTCAATTGTTTTTGTTTTCGAATTATGCGGTATTATGTGGCTAAATGCGAATAAATCTTATTTAAGTTTGTAATGGTTTAGTAATAACTTTTTATTGTGAACAGTATCGTTTGTGAGTACATACGTGTGGTACTAGAATTGAGTAATTTGTTTGAAATAGATCGACCGATTCTTAAAGTACGTTCACTGGAAGGTAAGCTTTTGTTTAGTCATAGACATGAACAAGTTCAATGTACTATGTACAAAATATAGGTAAGACGGTGTGATCATGTCGGCTCCGTAAATAAAAGTCTTTGATAGAAAAATTTTAAAATGAAAGACTATGCGACACATCAGTAGAAAAAAGTGTAATACGTAAAGTTTATTTCTCTCTAGTTTAGATAATCTCTAAAACATTTTTAAAGTTTATTATGAACAGCTACCTAGCTATCTGAAATCTGAATCTTACTCCTAATATTTTCTATGATACAAAACTAAGTGTGAGCGTGTATCTGTTTCACACAGCAACTGAATAACAAATGACGTGATTTTTCACCGAGATAACTATCTCAAGGGACCTGAGAGTGGTGTAGCATATTCTATTGATAAAATCTCCAATAAATATGAAACTTTGTATGTTTGTTTTGATGTAAGCGTAAAAACTGAACGCTATTTTTGGTAACACGATTCACGACTTTACATAATATTATATTATTGAGAAAAAAGAAATACACTTTTATACTTAAATAATAAACTCCGTAAGTACACAATATAATGGAGTATATGGATTATCCTTACAAATATTACAAATGTAAAAGTTCGTTTGTCTTTCTTGGGAATTTCCTTTGACTATGCGGGTGAAGCCGTGTGCGTAAAGTTAGTTACAAAGGATACATTAAAGGCTAAATGCCACTTAATTGATGTTTGGTCCTACATTGACGTTGATCAAATACTCAATTATTTAGAAAGCTGATAGTCCTCCCAATTGTCTTATTTTAGATACCCCATAGGAACATCAAACATATCAATCAAGGTATCTATTAATAAATGAATAAAAAGCTTTATAAATAAAAGACTTGTAACTGAATTAAAACACGATCTACAAAATAACAATTACAATATTTATCTGAATGTTTCGAACATTTCAGATTTTACGGACAAATTGTTAAGTATTATTCAGTGTTTGGAACATCAACATTAAAAGTATTTTTAAAACCTTTTATTTGTAATCTGAATGTAGAATCGTGATGCGGTTTTCTAGTAATCATTTTACCTTTTTATTACCTTTACTTGTAACGTAATTATTAATAGTTCAGAAGCTCTTCCGTTCATGAAATTATGTGCCATGAATTTAGGAAATTATAGAATAAGCCAATAGTCAGTCCCCTGCCGATAAGTCCCCTGCCCATTTTCTTTTTATAAATCGCTTTATTCTAAACACAACTTAATCTTCACAGATAGCAGAAACAGTATCCTGGCGAACATCAGACCTGGACTACAAGGAGCGAGGAGCGTTCAGTCATCTGGAGCTGACCATTCTGGAAGCAGAGCACTACAAAGTGGGCCTGACGTACACCAGCGCTAGCCTGAACAGGATCTACCAGGATCATTATGTGTATGGAAGGGAGGAGACTGACGATTTGAATGTTGTTAGGTAAGTGATGTTTATGTAGTAAAAATGAATTAGTCATTGTTGCTTAAGAATTATAATATTTTTTTTATATAATAATTTAGCCTACTTAACGATTTATTATTCCTGTTTATGCAATTATTTTATATTCAACTTATTTATAATATAGTAAATGGGCCCATATTTGATATAATTTTTGTTTTAACAACAATCAATTATTCTTAGTTTATAAAAGCTTTTGCTAGAGCTTTGCTTTGTGACGAGATTTTCTGTAAAACCTACCTAGTGGCTAAGTTTTATATAGTAATTTTATTATAACAACTAGAAAAAAAAATCATACATTTAGTATAATATATTTATTTCTTATTGCACTTATAATGTACGTATAAAAATCTCTATCTATCACGGAAAAAATATCAGTTTTCTGGTATAAAAATTAACGTAGATTTTTTTTACATTTTATCATCAGGTACACCATGGTGCCACCAGAGAGCGGTCAGTTCACGCTTGGCTGCGTGGCGACTCTCTTCGACATCTACGCGAGGCAGAGCGAGGCGGTCTACATTAAGGAGGACACTCCTCACCCAGCCTCTGTCACTGGGGAAGATTCTTCAGGTAAATACCACTTTTCATCTCTTTATGTCTCTGTATTCGTTCATTTCTGTTTGTTTCATCTAAATTCCGGTGACGGGTAAATTGAGAATTCTATATTATTATCTGTCAGGAAAACAGGAGTCTCAATTGATGATAATGTAAAAAAATTGTTTCAAACAGACATTTATTGCTGAGGAAATATTAGATAAATTATCAGATTTTCTTAATAATATAAATGAAAGCTAACAACAATTTGAGTTACTATCCAGAATGGTGGCTCAGTACTGTATTCACGTCATCAATTGCTTCTTTCTGCAAATGCTACACCAGATCCTTCATTCACTATAGCATAAGATAAACTTTAATTTACTCTCTCTCCACAGGTATAACCCAGAGCTACAGCATCATTCTCACGTCCATTTGCGCAGCCGGTGTGATCTTACATGCGTTATGATTACATGTCTCCAGCATAGCTAAGAATACTGAATGTTGTGATAGATATTAAATACCGTAGAGCTATGTTTCGATATGTATGATAAGCCTGTAACACGTAAAGTATTTATCGTGATTCGTCATGGAATCTAGAAATTCTAAATATCCGTCAGTCCCCTGGTTTTAATAATAATTACCACCTAATAGATATTTAGCAGTAAATACTTTACTTGTAACAGGCGCCTAAAGGTGAATACAGACATTGGTTTAACGAAAAAAAAGTTAAATTCAAAATCTAGACTGTGTGCTTGTCTTTATGGAGAGAAAAACAGAGATAGCGTAGAGTGACGTCACAGCATAGTACTAGAACGTTTGGCTATCCTTGGCCTTTAGACAAACGTACGTAACGCCATGGAATAGAAACTGCTAACGCTAATTATTGACACAAGCTCATGACATTTTGGTAATGGTTTGGTCACACTACCAACGACGACGACGACCACGACCAAAATTCCAATCTTGCCGAAATTTGTTCAAAATAAATATTAAAACTCCCGTCATTCTGGTACTCGGAAATAAAAATTTTCGAGGTCAATTAATAAAAAAAATAGGTTTTTTTTGCGATTTTCGCCGAGACGGTAAGTTTATCATACAATCACCTGAACAAAAATTGTAGATCATAAAATTATCTATAAAAAAGATTAAATACATTATTTTCTAGGAGCCACCGTTTCTATGAAAAACCTATTTTTTTATCCATTGATCTCAAAAAAAAATTTCCAGACACCAATACGACAGGAAATTCTTATATTTCATTTTTAATTGTATTTTGCACAATTTTATTTAATTTCGACTGGATGAAAATTTTGTTCGTGGTCGTCGTCGTCGTTGGTAGGGTGACCGAATCCTAAGGCAAAACATCATACGCTTATGTCAATTTGTATCGATAGCGTATTCTATTCCTTAGCGTTTTGACGTTTGTCTCGGCGCTCTTGTCTCTTCTATGAAGAAGAATAGAGATTATTCAAATGTTGAAGATTCTTCTTCTGTTTCTTTGTGACTCACGAAGAATAAAAAAATAAGCAATAAAATTCACGCTTCTGAAGAAAAATTCATAAGTTTTATTAAATTACGAGTAAAGCCCTTGTCTGTGTTTCACCTAAGTGCCAAAATGAATCCAAATTGTATTTATATAAGATTTATTTTACACCAAGTAGACATTGTAATGTGTAATCGGTAATAATTACGTTATATGAAATGTGATAATAATGTTTAATGATTAAGCGCATTGAATACAATAATCCCTTGGTACGTAGGATTATATTATAGAAATCTACATGATTTACTGGCTGGCATTCACTGGCTTCTTTACAATATAATAATATAATTATTGTAGTTAATATTCTTATTGAAGTGTTAATTCAATTTAATTTAAAAAGGTGAATGAAAATAACATACACAGTTTAACTATTATAAAGAACATACACAGTTTATTTAAAAACTAAATACTTTTAAAATCGATTGAAAAAAAATAGGTACCTAACTACAACTTGAGATACAAGAAGACCGAAGTGTTTAACTGAGTAGCTAATTCTTAAATAACGTTGACATGCTTTGTTGAGAGCTTTTTTTGTCGAATACAGGATGTTTTTAAAGAAATTAACACCTACGTACCAAAGGATGTTGCAGGCACCATAATTAAAATAGATAATAAAATATAGTTATTCGTTACGTTTGTACATTATGTACGAGATTATTATATGTGACAAAATAAATACGTAAAAACAACAATAAAATAAAGTTTAATACCCTGTTTGAACAACTCTCGCGTGATGGCGGTCGGAGTAAAAATATATTATAAATCATAACACTTAATACAATTACACATTTCTCTGGTTGTTATTATAATCGTGAGATTTAACCTCCTGGGGCCTGCGGTCATATATATATTACATAAACAATAAAAAAATATTTCAACGCCATCTTTTGCGTACATGCGGGAATAATACCTCAAATCGATGTAGTGGTATATCATCCGCTATACTAAACGATTTTTGGTTTTATAAGTGACAGTGATTTGAAGTATTCTCATTTCGAAGTTGACGGTGGCTGTGCGACGGCAAACACGTGGTCAGTAATCTAACATTTCTAGTGGAACCATTAGTATATTGCAGTATATCTTTGTATATCTAATTATAATAGATATTATTTCTGCAACCGCAATAGTTATTTTGTAAGATAAATCTAAAACTTGTGAAAAATATGAATGTTTTCTTTTATGTCATACTGGTAAGACATTTGGTCTCAATTCTTGCCAAATTGGTATTGGTTACAAGGGCCCCATGTATTACCTATATGACATTATTTAGTTTATGTTACAGATTTTATTATAATTTTCAAGGATTATAAGATACTGAGATCTACCAACACCTGGATGAGTCAAATATTGACCTATATGATGGACCTATGGAGTTTCTTGCCGGTTCTTCTCCATAGATACTGCTTTCCGAATCAGTGGTAAATGTTAATACTGTTATGACGATTCAAAAGTGCTTTTAGAAGAAGTCTAATTGAATAAATAAATGTTTGAGATGAAGATAATCCCCCAAATGATACCGATGAAGCCGCCCAAATACCAGAAAATGATTCTTCTTCCATTCGTCCAATGAGTATGAGTCATGTCAGACGTGGACCAAGCATTAGAGGAGGCTGACCGAGAGGATGGATTAGAAATAAGACCTAGGGGTGGACGTGACAATATAAATACACCGCCGCGCCGGTGCAAATTACTTGAACTGGTCGTTTCTCACCCTTAAAAATACCTATCTTTGAACCAAGGTACAAAAAATAGACACAGAACAATGGATAGAATAATAAATATTTAGATTCAAGTTTAAAAATATATAATAACTAAAAAAACATGTAGTTTTTCTTCATTTTCATAAACTTATTACACTTGGAACTGGGACCCCCTGTAATATATATATGACA
Source organism: Colias nastes (assembly GCA_907164665.1). Classification (NCBI taxonomy): domain Eukaryota; kingdom Metazoa; phylum Arthropoda; class Insecta; order Lepidoptera; family Pieridae; genus Colias; species Colias nastes. The sequence goes on along the minus strand of CAJQZM010031588.1, from coordinate 25,604 downwards.
TAAAGAAAATCCAAGTTTTCCACGAAAGATTTTTTTTTCCATTTTTTTGAATATCTATAATTGCATTAGAACAGATACAGCTAATTTTTATTAAAAAAGAAAGAAAAAAAAGTCCTGGGTCTCAGGAGGTTAAAATTTATATTTATATTTTATTCTATAGTTTCTGTGAAAATTAAGTAAATATTTAGTCTGTCATTTGTTATTTTCTAAAAGACTTATTTTTTGTGATATTAAATAATTTTTATAAAGAAAAGCGTTCATTGGTCGACTTATGTTAGTCGTGAAACAATTGTGCCAAATTAATGAATATGAATAATATTCTATCTCTTTCACATTCAAGTAATTTGATGCAGAAGAAAAAGAGAGGAGATTAGTTATTTGATTAATCGCTTCATTCAGTGGACTGAATGTTTTGTCACGTTCAATCAATTTCAAAGGGTCACTTGAGTGATAAGGACAAAAAATGTTATATAGCCATTGAAGGATTTTATGTATTTATGTATGAAGAATAATAAAATGCATTTGTCTATACCTAATTAATCAGAATAAAGGGGCACTTGCCTGATTTATAAGCAAACATAAGATGTAATATTTATTTTTAATGTAATGTTTAAAATTATTTTTTGTTGTTTTTTATGGATCCTGTATATATTGATATTCATATTAATTGCGGTCTGCAGGTATACGCCGTGCTATGGAATTTTGTACAGTTGGCAACGAAGGTTGATATGCTAGGTCAATAGAAATAATACGGACAATATTGTTAAATTCGTCAATTTTGCGTAAACCCTGTTCGCCGCAGTGTACTAGATAAGATATTACTTATTTGAATGTTATAAAATAATATATGTGAATATGTAAATAAAGTAGTTACTCAAATGTTTGTTTTATTTATTAATTTCTTACCTATTTACCAATTAGTTCTGGCTTCATAGTTAAATGTTGATCTTTGTAATCTAGTGTCATACAAAATTTTGTCTAAAGAAGCTTTTTCATTCAAATCTGTCCAGCAATTTATATCATGATTCAGACATGACATGACAGATATGAAATATTGTATGTTTTTAATCTTATGGTACCTACAAGTAGAAAATACCATATTATCTTAATTATGACCCACATACAAGGAGTCAAAATAGGGTAACGGGTACTAACCTTGGCACCCCCCCAGTGATTGGCACTTTGAGGTTTAATATGCAATTATTAAGGTTCACTGACTAATAACCAAAAATAAAATTTACCAAATAATGCCCTCATTATTTATTGGCAACACTAAATGGTAGTTATGAATTTTAATAACTGGTAACACTGAGAAAAAAAATCTTTTCTGTCATGGTTCCGAGCGCAACAACTATAACGTGATTTTTTAACAAATTTTGCTGATACTGGCTAAGTTTGTAGGTTGTTTTTCTTTGTTACTAGATTAATAAATGATCGGTGTTTTGTTTGTACTTGTTAATGAGTTATTATATTACAGTTTTAAAGCAAAATTTGTCATAAAAATCTGTTTATTTTTGAGTTCTTGGGGTGCCAATCACTATGCCCATGTTTGTATGAGAGTACAGTTTTTTGGCACGGGGGCCAATGAATAGATAACGGTTTAACAATTATCGATGTTAGATTTTGGACTTTATAAGACGTGTATTAAAAGTTCTATTCATAAAAAGCCATATTATGGTGATAGTGAGTCTGCATCCAAATTTTGGCAGGGCCAATTATTGTACTTTTAAGGCGATTGGCAGGGCCAATCATTATACTCGTATGGTGCCAATAATTATACCTACTTTTAGTGAGGAGTAGTAGTGATGTGCTACCATTCATGTGATTTATTAGGTAAATAATTATAATAACAATAACAGGCCTGATAGAAAGTAACATTGCCACCTACGCAGAAGGTCCTGGATTTGATTTCTTCATAACAAAATCATGTTGTGTCTAAGGTGCTATAACATGTAGGTATAATAATATGTAATTAAAAAAAGGTATTTAATTTAGGTGGTAAACACAATGTTGGATGGTGCTGTGTGAATTAACCCAGATTTTTTTATTATTATTCAATTCAACAAAGATATTCAAGATAAATCATTTTACATCTTGCATTTTTTTTAAATCTCTATTAGGGAGAGCGAGAACGTATGCAAGGCGGACCAATCACGAAGCGAGCGGACGCCATTTTCAATTCGATTCTTTATCTGCATGGCTTATAACAGTTAATAGGTACCTAGCTACTATTTGTTGCAGCATTTTATTATTACAATCCTATTCCCAATACTATTTGTTCTCCGTCGTATTGATTGGCATACCACGTGTATAATGATTGGCAGTGCCAGTCATTGTACCTTTAACTATGTTAATCACTATACCAACGAGTGCCAATAATAGTGCCCTGGGGACTTTTTCAATATTTGTTTAATTTTATCATGTAAAGTCTTATTAATACAGCTAAATTTTGATTCGAAATGGTTCCTAATATATTTAACAATCAAATGCCATAAAGTGTCGGTCACTATTATAAACGGTTGATTTTATTCAAGCGTTAAAAGTCAGAAAATTGCTCTAGGTGCCAATCATTGTACCTCTTACCCTACTTAAGTGCTGAAACTAATAGACAAGCTGTTATATAATATAAAGATATAAAACTAAAAGTAAAGTCAGGAGCGTCGATAAAGCGAATGCAATCACTTCATAAAAATGTAAAGTGACCAGGGCTGAGACCCGGTTATGACCTTATTAACTTCACAAATATAGCATTTCTAGGCAATACATGACCTGATAATTTCTGGACCTAAGATATGGATTATTTTGCTAGATTCAATTATTTTGGTGATCTATAAATGATGACAAAATTATGTTGATGAGCGTCTTAGTCCTGGGTTCGATTCCTAGTGAAAACAAAAGTCTCGGTCTCGCAGGATAAAAGGCTGGTCATTTTCATTATCTGACTGTAAAGAAAATCGATCAGTGAAACAGATTTATGCTTAATGCATCTGCCTCTTACCCCAGTAGGGGACACGGGACATTACTTTTTTAAATTTAATATGAAAATAAAAATAGATTTAAAGAACTGCTACTGCGTCATAAAGTAAAATGACGAAAAAGAAGTCTGTAGAAAGCTCTCTCAAATTCAGAGTAGAAATAAAAACACACGTCCTATTTAAATAAAACATATTATATTGAAAATACTTACAAATAAAGATCAATACTACAAAACCTCAAATGAATTGTATATCAGTATCTATTACACAATTGTATTCTCATATTCATATTATACCGAAGCCATTCCATTTCAAAAACATACATCCTTATTCAATCAATGTACGCTATAAGAATGCAAAGTGCTCGTTCCAAGTATTTGTCGCTAAAATGTTCTCTGGAAAAAATTTACGAACTAAATACAGACCACGAATACATGATCTGATCATTTTCAATTTTCTGCAACCCTGTTCGTGTTTATCCAACTTTACAACCTCGGAATAGAATCTAAAATCGTCTGGCCGTAACTGCCTTGAAAAACGTCTAAGAATTTTTGGGGCTATTACAAAATCTGTTTTATTGCAGTACGTTAAAGTTGAATATCGTTTGGTGGAATGTTGAGGTGAGTTCTAGCTCGTTATTTCTAGGCTCAGAGAGTCCTGAAGTGTGGAATTGGAGCGAAGCCAGGCGCAAGTGCTAGTCAACTAAGGATGTATACGTTTTATTCGAGTTTAGAGTTTTCAATTTGGGCAAATTAGTATTATTAGGTTTGGCAGCGGCGATTTATTTTAAGCTGAATATCTTTTGGGTATGTGACTGAAGTATTCTAAATTCTTTAAAGAGGGGAAATTGGATTTCTTCTTTAATTAAAACTAGAGCACTATAACGTTGCCCGTTGAATGGATTGAAGGGACAAATGAACGTAAACAAAGAAGATGCTTTATATAACTTTTAACTTTTTACCTTAATTATCTCTATTCATAATAACGATAAAATATAACGGTATAATTAAGAAAACACATTTTTTAAGCTTATTTAACATATTTAGGACAAACCATAATATATCAAGACCTGTGCATGAAATGTTTTTTCGAATTTAATTCTTGCAAAAATCAGGCAAAATGCAAATTAATACATTTTTACGATATACACTCTTATACATTTTTAAACAACTATAATGCTGTTGTCAAGTTTTGCGTTCGTCTATAAGACGTATCTGCCTAGCAATTGGTTTATTGGATATGAACTTGTTAGGTAGCTTAATTGATAAGAAATATTTTATTTTTATTTAGTTAATATCTACACACAAATTATCTAATTTGCTTACAAAATAATAATAACATTAACATACCAACGCACATGACTAAAATTATCATCTTCCGTTCTGGATTTACAAATAAACTTTTATTTTACTACAAATTAGTTCTTAGTTAATTAGGAACAACAAAATAACTCCATCTCACAATCGATCAAACCAGCCGACTCATTTACAACTTGTTTTGTTGGCAGCGAAGATATTTAGATAACAGCGGCCATTTTTATCAGTTAAGTAGCTGTACAGACAAATTGTAGGGTTCCGTGGATTAAGTAGCCATTTTTTAGATTAACTGGATGTTGCTAGAGGGTTAGTTTTGGATATTTTTCGGGGTAGAAACTTTTGTAGTTTTAATGAAGATTGTGATCGCGATTATGTGTACATCACTGATATTATAATATTATGTATACGGGAAAAGCTTCTGCAATGAAAGTCTTTTCTTTTAGGATTAATTCTTTTTTTACTGATTCTTAAGCTGGGAAAAATCTATGTATACCGTAAAAGGCAGTTTTTACGCTTGATGATAAAATAAATTAAACCAACAAGATTAGCTGTTTAGAATACGTTTATTTGTATACGTAAAGGTATTCTATGTAATATAGATTCACTATACATTTTAATAACAGGACACTAAGCCGTCAGAACTATTGAGTAATACTCCACATAATATATATTCCAATAAAAAATCTGGTTGACTATATCTCACATATATCTAGAGAGGTAGATAAAGGTAATGAGGTCCACAGTGTTTACACTGACTTTTCGAGTGCATTCGATAGAGTTAGCCATGACCTCCTTTTGCTCAAACTTGAATCATATGGAATATATGGTTCTCTGTTATGTTGGTTTGGCTCTTACCTAAAAAATAGAATGCAGATCGTTACTGTAAAAGGATATGAGTCTAATCCTTATACCTCAACCTCAGGAGTTCCCCAGGGTTCCCATTTGGGACCGATATTGTTCAGCCTGTACATTAATGATATTAGTCGCGTTATCAACCACTGTAGCTTCTCTATATTTGCCGATGACCTCAAGATATTTAAAACGATCCGTTCTCAACAGGACGTCTTATTAATGCAATCTGATTTGGATAGAATTGTAGAGTGGTGCATAGACAATAATATGGTACTGAATGCTGAGAAATGTTTTTTAATTAAGTTAACCCGGAAGAAGATACGTAAATCAGCAGTTTATACTATAAATAAAGATATTGTGTGTGAATGTAATGAAATCCGTGACTTAGGGGTAATAATTGATAGTGAATTAAAATTTTGTTCTCATATTAATACAGTTGTAAAAAAATCATCACAAATGTTAGGCTTTTTAAAAAGGAATACCAAATCATTTAGTGTACAAACTAAACTGTCTCTTTTTAACTCATTAGTACGATCCCAACTAGAATACGCCAGTGTGGTTTGGAATCCCCTCTACTCAGTGCATTCTCAACGTATTGAAAATATTCAACGTAAGTTCAGCCGGCACATTGCGTTTATTTCTCAAGGTATATCTCATAGAAACCCTTACGACACCCGTTTAGCGTTCTTCAATATGATATCTCTTCGTAATCGTAGGCTACAAAGGGATATCTTGTTTTTATACAAAATAATAAGAGGTATTATTGTATGTCCACAAATCTTAGAGCAAATTAGGTTTACAGTGCCTAGTAAAATACCCCGTCTTCCCATATCTAGAGCTTTCGACCTCCCGCTTTATCGGAACAATGTTGGTAAAAATTCGCCAATTATTAGAATGTGCAGTGAGTTTAATGTTTTGTGCGCATCTCAGCCTAATTTGGTGGATATTTACTTTGATTCGTATTCAATTTTTTCTATAAATATTGTTAATTGCTTTAAAGATAGTTACGTTAGTCATAACAAAAATTAACGTAAGCGTTATGTTGATTTAGTTGGTACTATTTAAGTAAGTTTAAGATATAAAAATTAATTTGTCCTTACCTATAATTGGTGGATACATCCTTAACATTTATATATTTCTAGATTTAAGCTCGCAAGATTTGTATGTATTTACTGTTGGTTTGGCTTAATAAATAAATAAATAAATAAAATAAATAAAAAAATGTTCACGGAATCATACGAGTTAGAAGGCTGACACTTTTATAGCGATGCTCCGAGCCCAGTTAGGATTACTGCCTATCGTATCAATTTCGATATTTTATTGGATTTTCTTCATAAATGTCACGCTTGTTAACCCTTCACTATTGCTTTTCACTATTTCAACTGCTCACAGATTAAAATATAAAATATTGTAGCTTTCTATAATATAAAATATTCTGCTTTCGGTTCTGTAGGGAAATGGGGAATATTATTTATTTGAATGTATGTTAAATGTATACCTTATAAGTAATAGTTATTTTTCCCAAGTACTTATCAAACTTAAAATAGCGTACAGTATTCCCAAACTGATAATGCGCATAGAAAAATTCGTCACTGTTCGGCAACTGTCATATTCTCCGAGCCTCCGAAGACGATATGTATATAGAGTGGTTAAATGTATTTTCTTCATGCGTAGTTTATTAGAATAATGAGTTTTATGATTTTATGTTTTTTTTTTGTGATTTTATGGTAATAGAGATAAGTAACGAAATTTGTTTCGATAATTAATAGCGAGGATAAGCCACACGATTGCGAATATTTACTTATTTGTTGTATTGATTTACTTGGAAAATTCTATACTTAGAACTATTAAAGTGTCTTACTGAAGCTGGCGTAATGATGGATGTATGCAAGGTTAAAATAAGACAAAGTTTATATTTAAAAAAATGATTTTCAAATACTGATTTACATTTAAATTTTAGAAATCTAATCATTAAAATCTCAGTTCAAAGGATTTACAGAATCAGGGATTATCTCTATTTCTGATATCGTAGAATGATCAGAACGTTCATTATGCTCTTATTAATTTTCCCTTTCCCCACTGCTATCTGCTACCTGTGTAAATAATCATTTTATCGGAAAATTCAATTTTGAAACAAAACTAAGAAGGGTATGTAACAGCAGCTCTATATAATTCCACGCAGAGATAATACGTGCGGTCACCACCAATATATAAAGACGACTGACGGATTTTTGAATTTTTTGACTGACAGGCTACCGTCACCTATCGCCCGAATTGTTTTCGATTGTGTATGACTCTGAATTGACTCCTATTTCTTTCGAACAAGGTGCAAGATGCAAGTGCATTGTTTAGGGCACTTACGATTCAATGATTCGGGGTGATTCGGGTGTTTCTGGAAATACGATAATTAGCGAAGATCTGCATGCGCATTATTAATTTTGGAGTACTGTATGTTCTTATAATATGACAATTTATTTCTATACCAAATTTCATACTGATCCGATCAATAGTATTTGTGTTTTTTATCAATAAAAAAATACTTTCAAATTTCCACTAGCATCGTAGTATTAGTAGGACATTATCTTCAATTTGCAAAAGAATATTGCATATAGATAATATAAAGTTACTCAAACATTATTCGAATTTTATATTAGAGAGAATCAAAGGACAGAAGCACAAACAATGCATAAAACACAAGTAAAATATTCCTCATTAAAACAATAATAGAATTTTTAAAAAGCAACAATAAAAGTTAAATAATATGAAAATATTATCGCGAAATAAAGTAACGATTATCACGAAAGCTTTTTAACAGCTTTTAATGAGGTGCAAGTTACAATTGAACAGCGATTTTTTAAATTTTTAATAATCACTTGATGCTTCTTTTCGTTATTTGTAAATCGGTGTATCTATAAATCAGAGTTTCAGCTCAGTGACTAAGTAAGAGTTGTAGAGTCTCTTTCTAGTTGTCTCCAAAGACAACTAACGTCGTAAAAAAATAAAATCGAAGTGTACAATGAACAAAATATTCACTAAAATCAGCGTCAGGGTTTTTAACTCTGACATATTTTATGCTGAGCCAAGGCCTGTTCGTAGAACACTGTGCACATTAATGGTACTCTTTTACTCTGTGTGTTTTTTATTTTTATTGTATTGTTTAATTGCTTTTTTATTGTATGTTTGTGTTCTATGAATAAACGTATCATCTATCTATCTATCTATCTAAAATGATATAATAGCGAACTTTACACTACTTTACTTTTATGTAGCACTCCCAATTTAAAATAATACTTTTGGGTCGGACATTCCCTCAAGTTATATATTTAAGTGCATGTTTATTTTTTTAATAAAGTAATAAGTAATCACACAAATACTGTTCAGTGTTTACATTGTAAGTAATGTGAATGATATTTTTATAAAATCGCTCGACACAAAAATCCAAACACAAATACTACAACATAACCTTGTGGCACACCCCAGCGCGTTATATTTCAGGGTTGTGAAATGGTTCCGTATTATTCATTTCAATGTTTTAACGTTCATCATAACGGTCTGTTGTTTTAGCGAAATTAACAGTAAAGGTGGCTACAGATCTGTTCGTGGTTTCTGGGAAAGTTACGTACATTTATGTTGTAATTATAGTGTGAAATTTTTTATAAATGAATGATAATAAGTATGGTAAAATTCTTTAGACTTTATAGATGTAGTCTGATGATATGATTTTTGAAGTGAAACTTCTTTATCGGGGTTGGAAAAAAATTTAGTGTAACATTTTTTCGTTACGCGTGACATTTTTCCGTTACGCGCCATCTTTTTCTTATCCCTACCACGCGTGATTGACGTATTTCTGTAAAGTTGCATATAGTAAATTATTTTATGAAAAATAAGGTCATAAAGAAGTTTCACTTCTTACGTGTGTACACTAGTACACGTTCACATTCTTTTTTTATTATAGGTATTCCTTGAAGTACGAGGATGGTTCTCTTATGTAGAGAAAACGTAAATATGTACCACGGGCGAAGCTGGGGCGGACCGCTAGTAAATTATGTATGCATAATACGTGCCTAAAACCAGAATAAAAAACATACAATCGTCTAACAACCCATTAAAGGACAACTTTGAATGGCGATGGCGAACTTTCCAAACACATTTATTTTGAAAAATGCCTTTTTCTTTCAATAAAAAACACGTAATGGAGTGAACTTTTTGACTCCCCGTAATTAATTGGACTATATTTTTAAACTTTTTTCGGCTCTCACTTGGGTCTGTTTTGGACAGTTGTGGTTGTTTTTCGCCCAATTGTGGTGTAAATAATGGCTTCTTGACCGCTCTGTAATGTTGCAAAAACTAAATATTATGCTTTGAGAAATATTGTTTATTTTGCTTGAAGGTGTGGTATGTAGTTTTAAGTCCTTTGTAATATTATAATGCATAAAGTGTATTAATAATTATTGTATCAATTATAGGTAAGAAATTCTATCAATTATTATAATTATGAGTGTGGCTTACTGATTTTCGTTAATATCTATCTATATTATAGAAAGCATGGATACCGATTCACCCGTTTTGACGTGATAACATGAACATACTTAAAACCAAATTATATGAACTCACTAAGCTTAATAAGTTTTAGTTAGAAAATCTAGTTTATTTCGGAATCTATCATAAATAAGTTAGTTCACTTAAGCACTAAAGCTTCTAAATCCTCGGAATAAATCTCGAGCTAGAAAATAAAAACTTATCTAAGTATAAAATACATAAACGTATTGTTAGTAAAACTTTTCTAATTTGCAGTTTCTCTTAGTTAATAAGCAGTTACTCCATTGGTTACGTTTCTGAGAGTAGTGGAAGCACCTGGCCGTGACGTTTATTTATCGTACGATATAATATACGATACGATATCGTGTCGTGTGGTTAGTTTTAACTGACTGCTAAAGAAGGGTTATGTTTTTCAAATGTAAGAGACATAATATACAAGCTATAAAGATATCTACAAGCTATAAAGAAAGAATGAGGCTGTATCATATAAATTTAAAAATTTATATTTATAGAGCATTTGAATGCCATAAAACCAAAAATATCAAATTCAGGCTGTATCATGCTTTGACAAATAAGAGCGGAGTATCCATGAAAAATGTTGTAAAAAAATTATTTATTTATTTATTTATTTATACTCTTTATTGTGCTGCCAAAATACATAAAATACAAACAAAACTTATTCTAAAAGAAAAACAGCACAGAAGGCGGCCTTATCACTTAAGAGTGATCTCTTCCAGGCAACCAACTGATAAAAGGATAAATAATAAACTAGAAATAGGAGGTAGGTAGGTAGAAAGTATACGCTAAGTTAAATAAATAATAATGTTATACAAAGATAACAAAAATATTATTAAATAAAGATTATAAATAAACTAAATACTATAAAATAAAAACATACATAAACAAAAATAAACATATCATAAGTAAAATATAAATATACATTTACATACATATAAATACATATACATATAAAATAATAAAAGACAAAGAACAAGGAGTCATTAGAGAAATAATTTACATATTATAATACATATAATGAGCTAAATATGCTATACCGAGTCAAAAGCCAGATTTAAGTAATGATTTCGGACGAGATTTTTAAAACAAGTTAAAATTGTGGTTAGACTGTTAAAAATTTTCTTTATAGCATATTTTGTTTTGGTCCGAATAAATAAATATCCTTTTGGCGAGGTACATTTTATTGACATTTACTAATTACCTATATAAGATCAAAGATTTTAGTTCAAAAATATTTTTTGGAATACTAATTAGAGAAAATGTAGATTGTTCGTATTGTGTATTCATATTTTTATATTTTTGTAAGATAAAATACAATACAATAAAAATATTCACGATACTGTCTGTACCTTGCCAGATCGTGATGTTAATTTTTATAATTTCGTAAACAAAGTCTATTTCTTAGAATTTTACAGTTTCAAAAGTTAATCTACCTAGGGTAAAAAAAGCTTTTCCCTTTTATCTAGAATATTCAACTCGTTTGTGCGACGTAAATAAAAATTTGCAATCATTGCGAGCAGATGTTACGCGCATTAAGATGTTCGTGACGTCATTAATAAATACCGTGGAAACACACGGGTTTCTATTGTGGACGTGCCTGCTACCTTAGAAGTAATTGGCAAATAATTGGCTGGGAATCTCCAGAAACTATTTAACGCATTTTAAACGCGATTTATTCATTACTTATATTATTTACCCGTCGTTTCGAATATGTAGAGCGTCTTTATTTCCGAAATACTTGCGTAAAATGATTAGACAATCATTTTACGCGAGTATTTCTCTGAGTATAGGCGATAGACTTGTGTTCATTGTACATATTTATTTATTGAAAAATTATTCGCGCAAACACTTTCTCGTCGCTATCTCTCACTTAAGTTAAGATGGGTGATGAGTATCCATTCCCATTTTGTACGTTTATAAAAGAACAGAAGACAAGAAAGAATTTCTCAAGATTTGAGTTTGAAGTTAAAAAAAGCGCATACTTGTAATGTGATTTGATAAATTACTGATGAATCACAAACAGAAATAATGTCTTTAAAGCACGTAATTGATAATATTTTCAAGCAATATAGCTATCTCTAAATACGACTGTTATTTGAAAATTCCCATGGTACTAACGCTTGGATGAGACAGTGTTGTATGAAAATCATTTATTTAATCTCGCCAACTTTGTATAATTCACACGAATTTATAGCAAATTTAATAATTCTACAATTAACCTGCATATCGCATAATACTGTTCAAATAAAGCGGTATACATAAACAAAAACTTCCATAAGCATAACATAGTTAACGGCTAATGCACACAGCATTATGCTTTCTAAATCCACCAACAAAGCATAACTTTGGCGTATACAAACGCAATTACCTGCTGGATGTTTTCGCTGCGTATCTCTATACACTCGTTATTATATCCTTGTTTAGCTTACATTGCTGTTTTTGTTCGACCCTCGTCTTTATCCTTACATACACAAGCGGCAATGTACGTTGAAGTAGGTGTCAAGTGATTAAGCGTCGGGTGCCTCAGTTTAATATCCGTTAAGATATTGTAGGTCGTTAGTGATTTCCCAAACAAGTTGACAGTAGCGAGTGGGAATTAGGCCCGGATATAGCCGGGTAACTTTGTCCCGGAGGATTATACTGCTTACGGATATACACTTAACACTGTCATAATTAGGCATCTCACGCCCGGACGTTTATTTGATACTCGATATATTTTTGTCTTTCAAATAACGCTTTCTATTAATAGATACAGAGATATCTGATGTATTTGGGTCATACTTAAATCTAATTTCAGTATCAGAAAAGGGGAATTTCCTATATTCAAAATAATATTATGTTAATTGACTTCAATGCCGCTTGAATTCACAAAGAGTTCGCTCGTTATTTGTTAACAAAGAAAAACTCTTCGTTAAATTAAATTCTATATATAGCGTAAAGACTTTGTGTAGAAAATAATCCAAAAAGTTATTCAAACAATTTAAAATACTCAAGCATTGATCGTTATAAATACCTACCTATAACTGTGTATTCCGCGTATCAAAATAATATCTGTCTGACAAAATATAGATGAACTGATTTGAGTAAAGCTTTCTTTATATAATCTCATAGAGTCATATCGTATCATAGTTTTGTTTATCTAGATAGTTTTGATATTTTGTGTTTTTGTAAGATGAAGTATGTTTGTTAATCTTTCACGAGAATATTACAAATTGGATATTGATGAAACTGGGCAGTAATTTAGCTTATGTACCATAAAGACATGAGCTTTTAGTAAGTGTGCTTTTCCAGTTTGAGTTTGATTTTGAAACATATCCCTCGCTACGCATCCTCGCACATCTCTGGTGGAAAAGCATCCTAATACTTGGTTTTGTCCATAGATTCAAACCACGCAGCACAGCTATTACCTTCATAATCATCAGATTTGTAAATTTAAATTGAATCTACAAATGTGCTTTTACATAACTTTTAATATATTATGTTTCTTACTACTGTAGCTGTGGTGCAAGAAAAGTGTATGTATTATCTCAAAACAAATAAATAAATATTTCAGGACAATCTTAACCGCAAGTAAAATTAAAATAAAGATACGTTTTGCGTAAACAAATTTCTTATATTTACTTAAAAAAAAACGCCGCGTTTCGCCCGCCCGTCCGTACCTCACCTAACACTTACGACACAATCACGCGTCACTAACGCTGCACCTGTAAATGCTGACTGAGTGGGAATGCGCTAATTGTTTACATTTACACTTTGACAGTGAGGTGGCTAATTGAGTGCTTAGTGAGTTAGTTTGATCGGTTTGTTCGTATATTATTTAAGCGTGCTTTAAGATCTTTAATGATATTATAAAGAGGATGTCTGTGTGTTTCGTTGTTTTAACTATTGCTTTTAAAAATACTTGGCTATTTACTGTATATCTATTACCTATAACGATTTTCACTGGAAAACCAAACTTAGTGAACTCTTCCATTAATTTAGTTAAAAAGCACAGTTAAATTATCGCAACAGAATAAATAAAATATTGGACAAAACAATTGTAAATAATTTATTTATACAGATGATAAAAAAAATCGCTTCCCACTGTCTGTCTACTTTAATCTTTAGAACTAGGGAACGGATTTTAATGTATTTTTTTTAATTGGTAGAGCAGGATCTTAGCATGTAAATTGTTAAGTAAGACGAAAAGGGCGAAACCGCGGTGGGAAGCTAGTTGAAGTATAAAGTCCTCTTATACATAAGCAAGTATACCGTACAATATAGCTACTGTATCAATCTTTATCTACCCTCATACAAATAAAATGTGTTTGTTCAAATGTAATACACTTTATGAGTGTGTTTGCGACTGACGATCAGATAAAACTAGTTGGTTCGATACGATTTATGTTCAAACTTCTTTGTTTTTGACGCGCCGCCTGATTGCGATTGTTTTAGTGTGAAAAATAGTAAGAAATATTTTTTTTTATAAACGAGTTTAGGGCTTTGACTCGTGGAGATACCTACCTACCCATTTCTAGACGATCTTTAAGTTTAATTATTATTATGTTGATGAAAAAAACAACATTTATAATAAATTATATCACATAAAACATAAGGTAAGAAACTACTGAATAAATACTGTTGCAACGTCGTTGATAAATTACTTAGTACAAGATTTGTCATTTTTTTTTAAATCAACCCTAAATAATAGAATTAGAAGATTTTACCCGTAGCTAATGAGCAAAACACGATATTATTAAGGCATTTTTTTAAAACGTGAAAAAAGAAGAAAAAACAATTCCTAATGATACAGACGAGTATTATCTTGCGATAAATAACAGCTTCCATGCAGAGATAGTAATAATTCCGCCATTATTGTAACTAATAGCCAATTAATTTCTATCTGAGCCCTTATGGCGATTATACCGGCTACTCGATGTATAAACATACTAGCTTACCACTCGCGGCTTCGCCCGCGTTTTCAAAGAAAAACCCGTATAGTTCCCGTTCCCGTGGGATTTCCGGAATAAAACCTATCCTATGTGTTAATCCAAGTTACCCTCTATATGTGTGCTAAATTTCATTGTAATCGGTTCAGTAGTATTTGCGTGAAAGAGTAACAAACACACACTCATCTTCACAAACTTTCGCATTTATAATATTAGTAGGAAGGATAAAGAGGAAAATATTGTGTGGTATTATGTGCTTGTTAACTACATCATATATTTGTTTCTGACTAGATTTAAGGTCAATAGAAGTTAGAAATGGGGACTAGACTGCTGATATTTCAAGTAATGATTGTAAAAAAAAAATAACACAGATATCTAATGAAATTTAATATGAGCAGTTTGAAAACACAAGTCGCATCGTAATATATAATATGAGCATGTTTTATGAAACAAAAAAATAAGCTTTTAAGCTTTTATTACTCCATTTTTATAACCTTGATTCGCATCTAAATTTAAGACGATGTCGAAACATTTTAATAGATGGAAATATATAGGTCTTCAAAAGAGTCTTATTTATTAAATTATATTGTAGATCAATTATTCTTGTAAACAAAAATGTTTCAATATTTCAATATAGAATGACAATTAACAAACAAGAAATTATGAGATTTCATTTGGATTTCATGGTATTGCTAGAAAAATAGTATCAAAAACAATAACTAGTTTTAGGAAGAGAATATCAAATGAAATACCAATTAGGTGACCAGTAACAGTTGGAATGATATAAATTCACAATAAAACCGCCTAGAAGTGTGGTTGCAATAAATATTGCATGATTTATAGCGTTTTCGCTGACGCCTCTCGGGTTAAGTGCTCTATAGCACAGTCAGTCCATTGATGGGTCACCGTTGCGACTATCAGCTGTTGCTCTTATACAGTGCCATTTATTCTATGAAATATTAGATTCAACATAACTATAAATGAATAAATAGAGATAATATTAATAGGGCTTTGTTTAGTTTTTGTGACTTCTTAGTAATTGTAGAGTAATTTGCCTCTAACTTATTTTTGGTATAGGTAATCTATACTATATATATAACCAACAGGAGCGGAGTCACGCGGGTGAAGCCGCGAAGCGCAGCTAGGATAGAATAAAGCATTTATCTGATATCTTTCAACTTTCTAAACAAGCTATTGATTTCTGCTATCGGATTAACCTTTGCACGCTTCATTGTAATTTAATCGCGAATCCAACTTAATTTAATATCTTCTAAATTAAAAGTCTAAAAGAAAGGCGATATCTTCAACAAGGGATTCTCATTAAAATTAATATAGATATCGATCGTTATTTGCCAACTTTGGAGTTTGAAGTTTGTTCCGAGATACTAGTTTAGCTTTCGGCTTCACTTTATATCAATTTATATCGAGTGGATGAAATTTGGAAGAATATTATATTGTAAGATTGAAAATATTAGTTAAATTTTAATTTCAATAGAGCTAAATTTCGATAAAATTAATGAGTAAATAATGTCTGTATATCTCTATGTCCATAAGTAATATGTATGCTCTGATCTTTAAAACTACGCAACAGATTTTGATACTTTTAGGGTTCCGTACCTCAAAAGGAAAAAACGGAACCCTTATAGGATCACTTTGTTGTCCGTCTGTCCGTCCGTCCGTCCGTCCGTCCGTCTGTCAAGACCCTTTTTCTCAGGAACGCGTGGAGGTATGAAGCTGAAATTTATATCAATTACTCAGGTCTACTGTCCCTTGAAGCTGTGAAAAAATCAAAGTTCTAAGCCAACGCAATCAAAAGATACAGCCGTTTATGCCGCAAATTTTCGACACTTGCAAGGGAATCAAAACCTACAGGGTGCTTCCCGTGAACTCAGAATCTTGAAATTTGGTACGAAGCAACGTCTTATAGTATAGATAAAGGAAAAATTACGAAAACCATAAATTTTTAGTTACATCACATAATATATATTTTTTTAATAATTTTAAACTTACTACCCATTTCCTCATAAACGCGTAGAGGTATTAAATTGAAATTCATACCAAATACTCAGGTCTACCTTTAATATACCTATAATATACTATAATACCTATAATACCTTTAAGCTGTAATAAAATCAAACTTCTATGTCAACGCAATCAAAAGAAACAGCAATTTAAGCTGCATATTTTGAAACTCGCAAGTACTCGCAAGGGAATCAAAACCTAAAGGGTACTTCCAGTCGACCTAGAATCTTGAAATTTGGCATGAAGCAACGTTTTATAGCACACATAAAGGAAAAATTCCAAAAACCTTAAATTTTTAGTTACATTACAAAATATATACTTATTTTTTAATAAATATAAACTTATTACTTTTTTCCTCGTGAACGCGTGACTCGATTGCCGTAATGAACGAACTTTGTAAACCTTGCAGGTTTTTACGGAACCCTCGGTGCGCGAGTCCGACTCGCACTTGGCCGGTTTTTTAAATAGACAAAGTGATTCAAAGGGAAGATTTTAGTATAAGATTTGTTAAGTTTTAAACAACGCGGGAAGAAAGGTATAACTAAGATATTTCATAAGTAAACAATAGAACAATTATTATACAAAATGTCGGGATAATCGTGACTATTCACACGCGTATAAGGACATAATTGCAGATGTATGTAGAGCATTTTATTCTGTTGACTCGAATCCTATCCACTGTTATCGGCTATTGACCCCGACCCAGGCTTTCGATTGTCACCTTTTTATTCCACGTGTGCTAGCGATAAGTCCATTCAATGTTTTTACTTATAATATGTATGGGATTGTAGGTATGGATGAAATTGTTTTGTTAATGTTATTTATTTATTTAAAGAAGAAAGAAAGATCATTTATTTGACTCCACAAAATTGCAATAACGCGATTAGCACACAATACAATTAGAATAGGACAATACACTTCAAACACAATAATAAATTTACAGTAAAATTAAAATTAAAACATGATATAAAACTAAGAAGTGGAACCAAAACTTATATTTCAAACACTTTATTGTGTTGCCAATATAAAAAAAAGGTACAATAGAAAACTTATACTAAAAAAATATACAGCATATAATAATGTAATTTTTTTATTGGTTTAAATTTAAATTTTATATCTATCCTAAGTACCTGTATGCTATCATAGCTATAAGTCTCACATTGACTCTACTATTGTAAAAAGAAACATTAGATTTTGTGTTTGTATAAAATCAATAGAACCAACTGGTACAGGTTTATGAAAAATGATTTCGCCAGCAGAAAGCTACATTATTCCTTAGTGATATAGGGTATATTATATTTATTTTAATTTTATTCCAAATCAATCCAAGCAGATCCGGAATGAATGGCTTGTCCTACTAATATTATAAATGCGAAAGTTTGTGAGGATGTGTATGTGTGTGTTTGTTACTCTTTCACGCAAATACTACTGAACCGAATAATACAATGAAATTTAGCACATATTTATTAGATGATAACTTGGATTAACACATAGGATAGGTTTTATCCCGGAAATCCCACGGGAACGGGAACTATGCGGGTTTTTCTTTGAAAACGCGGGCGAAGCCCCGGGGGGAAAGCTAGTATTGTATAAAACGAAAACTGCTTGTATAAAAAAGTTTGGAAAATCCAAAAGTGCACGCCTCATAATCTCATCCTTTACAATAAAATTGATTATTTATAAAGGTGTATATTATATAAGTATGTAGATACACTTGTTCTCATGTGCCAATGCTCTTGTACTGTCTCAAGATCTTTCAAGGTGTCACTACTGTTAAATTAGATGGTAATTTAAATTGAAAATTAACAGGCTCGATAGAGCCTGGCGCCAAGTACCGTTCAACACATGTGCGTAGCACGTGTGCGCCAGCTCTTCGAGTCTCTATACCGTAATCAGAACGGTATTTTGAGGTTGTAAAATTTATTTTTTTCCCAAAAATTTTTTTTCACTCAAATATCAATTTATGTCAAAATATACACTTAAATAAAGTATATCCATCGTTACTGACCAATTTTTATAATATTTTTATAATAAACTCTATTTTTAATTAATATTATTTATTAGCTCAAACTATAGTACCCCCGATTTTTAGATCTTGGCTTTTTTTCATGTAAAAAGCGGACGGGCACAGACTATAAAAAAAAAAAAAAATATGATCACATATAGTTATCTCAGAAGTAGATAGGATACTACAGTTTAAAAAAATTTACGACGCGGCTTCCGCTTTTACACACGAGAGTGCGGTGTCTTTCATTTACATAAACTATAGGATCTGAATAGTAAATATATCCACCTTTGCATGCCAGCGCCCCCAGTGTCCTTTTTCATAGATCTGTGTCGGTATGTATGTTGTCGGTATTGTCATAGTTAAGGGGAAATTCATAATTAAGGGGAAATATATCTGTTGGCAGAACTGGAAATAGGGAGGGGTTTGAATATACGGTTGAGGTGAAATGAATATACCCGTGAATACTGCAAGACATACCTATGTAAACAAACATGAAGGATTAATAAATATATCCTAATTATATGATTCTAAAGTTAGCCAACATCTAATAATTTTTGAATTTTTTTTTTTAAACAAAAAATCACTAAAAAAATTTTTTTTTCAAAATTGCACATGAAAGTTTTTTTATTTTCTACATGTTCAATTTTATAAAATATTTTTTTTTAATAATTATTTATTAATTATTAAAAAAAAAATTCAAAAATAATTATTAGATATCGACTAACTTTAATATCATTTAATTATTTATTATTTAAATTTTGTGGATAAATTTTTAGTTGGTAAATAATAATCAAAAAAATCTTTTAAAAAATTGCACATGTGAAAAATTTTAAAAACTACATGTGTAAATTTAGAGTAATATTTTAAATGACTATCTACTCTTTAAAAATTGTCACATGTCTGCTAATTTCATTATCATAAAAACGCAGTTCTTGACATTATTTTGTTTGATTCATTGATTATTTTTCGACGCTCATGGGTTTTTTAAGTCAAATCAAATTTCTTAATAATTAAATCGAAAATCGTTTTTTTATGAGTCAATAAATTTATTTTGTCTAATTTGCACTGGTTGTTTTCAAACAAGTTAATTTGTTAGAAATCCGCTAAATGCTATTGTTGAGAACTACTACTTTGGTTAATTATCCGATAAATTACTTCCGGTAAGTTGGTAAAATAAGTAATATACTCCGATAGCCAGACATTCTCGACAAAAATCTGACAATCAGTAGTTTCGGTCAAGTTGATGAAATCTGAGACCTCTGAGACTTATTCACTTATTCAAAGAAAAGGTTATTTAGGAAATTTTGGAACCGCGATATCTTTGGAACGCATAGTTCGATTTTGACGCGCTTGACGGCATTCGACGCAGGTTTTCAAGCACAAAAATAGTATTTCTTACAAAAAAATTAATTGGAGAAGATATTTTGAAAAAACATTTTATTTTACATTTTTCGTTCACGATATCTCTCAAACGAACGAACCAATTTTGATGCTCCGTTTTTAACGGATTTGAACGGAACTTGGCGCCGGATTCTACTGAATCTGTGGATCGTTTTATTTAAAAATTTCGAAATTTTAGAGGCTCTTTATGAGAAAGCTTTTAAATGCTCGATAAAAATCGACTCAAATAAAAACAATTCGTAATTACCCGCCTCCACCCTCCACCACTACAAATGAGTGAAAGAATTATCGTCATTATTTTTTATTATTATTATGTCTCTCTCCATAATACACGGGTACCACCAGAAGGAAGATACCCGGTCCTTTGGAAGGCTTACGTGGGGACACAGGTCCAACACGCAGAGGCCCTTTAGAGAGAGCCGCAGCCTGCCCATGACTGCACTATAGAGATACAGCCCTGGGCAGTCCGCGGCCAATGTAGGACTTTTGCAGAAAAATGGAAATGAATAAAACTGGGTTATGGAAGGGGGTGTTAGATGGGCTGGTATATTGGTTCTATGGGGACTATGGACGTCTGCCTTTTCAATATTAAAAATTGAAAATAATGGCAGACGGTGACTCGCCAGTTCGGTCGATGGGCTCCCAAAAAGGTTACCGAGAATGGCAACAAGGGGGCAAAATCAGCTGAACGGCTAGGGGTGTAGAGAGGTGCGGCACCGGTTTCACCATCGCGGGCCCGCGGGCCCGGAGCGGGTTTCCCCGCTATTACGCCATTAGACACTTCCACCCCCGAGCATATAGCTCTAGCGGCTCCACTCTGGACGGCCAACAAAGGCAAGCCAGAGGTGGGGGATCCTGAACCTCGTCATTGTTCACTCCGAACTGCCACCAGGGCAGTCCAGAGGTGAGGACAGGGGCCTTCCCCGGGAGCGCTCGGTTCCCGCGGGGTCGCTACTCCCCGACACCTCGCCACAAGGTGCCCTGCGGGGTGACTGACTGCACGGCTGGAATATCTATTATAGATATGCCATCCGGGGGCGATGGGGTCGTCACATCCCTACGCCTTTATTATTATTTAAAGTAATAATTTAAATAAATTGGTCTGAATTGCCTTCCATATAGATATACTTTGAGCCTGAATTAAATTATTTCTAATCGTTATCCAGAAGCAATTTGATCCCTTGTTCATATAAAGTTTCCATGTCATAATAATCTCGATGAATTTTCCCTTCTCCCCAAATTCCTTTTTTATTTTGAACACTGTTAATAACTGTATAATTATTAGGACGAGCCACATAAAAATGTGAATCATCAGTGTTCATTATTGACAATACTTTCAAATAATTGGTATCTTTAGGTCCATAATCAATTATCGATGTTAGAATAGTCTGTAATCCATTCACATTGAAAGCAAGTAGCTTAATTTCTAAAGCATGGCTAATAGCGATTAAAGAACCTTCATTACCCCAGACTTTTTCAGTAGCTATCATTCGTATCAAATCATCTATTTCTGGACTGTCCAGAGCACCTTCAATGTTATTTTCAAAGTTCACTTCAACAATTTTCGATTTAATATATACTTCAAATTTGTCTCTATTCAGCAAGATAAAATGTATAATGAAAAGCTTAATGTCTGGATATTTTTCTTCGTCACTCAATAAGATCTCAGCCATAGCTCTGAAAAAACAATTGCCATCAGGGTCAACGTTATCAATCTGGAAATCATCTAACATAAATTTGGGAAATCGATTTTTTTTTCTTTCTAAAGGTTTTTTATCTGAATTCGTTCTAGTATATGTTACAGTGCCTATTTTATTTTTAATAAAGGAATACAATACTGTAATAAATTTTTCATATTATGTTTGACAAATTTCTGTTATTGATGCGAGAGAAGTACTTTCGATAATTTTTTCTAAAATTTCACGACAAGTTTGCGTTATAGACGTTTTAATACTTTTTACTTCAGCAAAATGAGTTGTGTTAGCTGTTCTATTTCTATTTCTATTTCTATTTATTTGAATTGTTCCACGATTGAAAAGTAATTCTAGTTTGCTTTCAATTATACGTACACCTTGCCAAGTTTCACTGTTAAATTGGGGAGATCTTAATTGTCTTTGAGCTGCTATAAAATGGTATCCAACTTCATTGATCAAAATGATAGGGATTTTTGATTTCATATTATCAGGTACTATTCTATTGAGACTTTCAAGTTGATGTGAGTCTTTGTTTACACATATAACAATGACTATCATTTCAATTGCATCACTCATAGCAAAAATTGAACCTGTATTTCCCCAAGTACCTTCTCGGGCAACCATTCGTAAAAAATCATCTAATTTTGGATTTTGAATTTCGATATCATTGTCATTTTTAACACAAATACTTCCTCGGGAAATTAGAACATCATAATTATCTTTATTACATATTATGAAATAAATAATAAACAGTTTAATATATATGTATTTTTCTTCATGACAATGAAATATTAGCTCGGCAAATGATCGGAATAAACAGTTACCGTCTGGGTCAACATCAACTAACAAAAAATGTTTATTAAGGCTTTGATTTCTTTTGGCATTTTCAGTTGATAGCCCTGTTGTTCGTAGTGTAAACTTTTTAATTGAACTTAAATTATTAGATTGACTTATCAGACGTCTTTTTATATTTGTAGCTACAGTATTTTTAATTTCATTAGAAATTTTGGAAACAATATCTTTATTTCGTTGCATAAGTCGTTCAATTTCTTCTATTGATTTACTATTAGAAATATCGAATAAAATTTTTTGGATTCCTAATGTAACTGATTCTGTAACTGACGGTTGAGATTTAACAGTACTTTCTGTTTTCGAGTTTTTATTATTTATCGTTGAAGATTTCATTTGTGTTTTATTAGATTTTTCCTTCTTAATTGAAAAATCATCATTGCGTTTGTTGCTATTTTTGTTAGTTACAGTATTCTTATTTATATTATTCGAATCTTTTTCTATCTGTGAATTAATAAATATTGGCTTAGACATACTAAATTTTGATGATAGCGAATGATCAATTAAATTTCTACGTGGCACTTTATTAGCTTCATCACAAAAATAAATTGGTTTATGGTCTGAGGTGATACTTTCATATGTTCCTGACGTATAGTTAGTTAGATTAGTAAAAATCATGTCGATTTGTGTATTTAGATTTGTCGTTGGGGTGGTTGTTGGTAATGCTCTTTTCAAATTTTTACGACTGTTCATATACTTCTCTAACCATGATGGCTCATTACTATAACAATCCTCATTAAAGTCGCCAATAACTACTAAGTTACCTAATTTACTAGAATCGATCATCTTATCCATATTTTTTCTAAATAATTCTCGCGTGGTACTAGGAGATATATAACCTCCGATAATAAATAAATTATTAACGAATAATGTTACTAAATCTATGTGTTCAGTTCTATTTTCGCATTTGGAATCATAAGTCAAGTTATCAATAACGGAAACATCGATTTGATGCTTTTTATATACAATTAATCCACGTAGAAATTTCTTCCCAACATTGTTTTTATCAGATCTATAAATAATATCATACCCATCAATAGCAACATTATCTGTAGGTAATGTGCGCGCTTCGGCAAAAATCATTACATCTGCTCCATGAAACCATTTATCATTGCGAACACAACCTATATACTTGTATAATGACAGTGCATTATGAAAAACAATTTTAACTCCGTTAAGCTCGTTTAATGGTTGGTCAAATGTAATCAATTTTTTTTCCGTTTTTAAACGCACTAGTTCGACTTTTAGATCGCTGCTATCACTTAGAGGGGCCGGTGGTTTAAAATCACCAACGATATAAAGATTGTTAGGATCAGTAACTCGACTATAAGCAACATATTGCATAGTTCTTGTCATTTGTTGATTATGAACACACACAAATTGATATGTTTGGCCTTGACTTTTATGAGTCGTGACACTTTCTGCAGAAATTAATGGAAATTGTTTCCGCACAGCCATTTTTTTTCCAACTTGAATGTCCGAAACTACACATGGGAAAATTGGAGTTAAACTTAATTCTTTATTTAAATTATTCTCTTTCATAAGTTTTACATTTAAACTTCGAGTCTCGTGTCCGATATTACTGTCTTCAAACTTTAACCAAAAAATTTTGATTTCATCTGAATCTTTGTCTCTCGTTACATGTTTCAAAATACCAGTTGCTCCATTTACTAATCCTTCTTTCGTGTTAATATTACGAGTCATCATTAGTTTAGCACCTATTTTTGTTAAAATAACTCTAGGTAAACAGCCAGTTTTGTTTGTGGGGAGTTTATGAAGACTTTCAAGAGTTTTTTGAATTGTTTCTTGTTTTAATTTTTTGTCATTTTGAATGTGGTCAACGCATTCATGTTCAAATAATTCACCAGGCATGTTACGAATTTTATAATCGTTATATGCATCGACGTCTTTATTTTTATAGAAAAGATGAATTGCGTTACGCGGAACGTTCGACAAATTGCACCGTGAATTAAATAATTGGATGTCACTATCAGTCATTGTTCCCATTGAAAGATTATTCAAAGCATTAATAAAGTTTACATTATCTTGACGCATTACTTGCGTTAGTTCATAATATTCAAAATCAACCCAATTATCTGTTGCAAATAGTGCGCTATATGCAGGATCGGCAATATTTGGTTGAAACGGCTTACCCGGATTTTGTTTATTCCATTCTATTTTACGATCTCGTAAATAGTGTTGCGCTGTATAATAAATTGGTTTATCCATCACTGGAGGAAGTTGTCTTAAATCTCCTACAAAAATAACAGATAAGCCACCGAAGGGAGTATTATTTCCAGTAATTTGTTGAAGACGAGTATCAATTTGATTTAAACGATTACGACCGATCATTGAAACTTCATCAATAATAACAACTTTTACATCGCGCATTTCGAATCTAATTGAGGTAACAGCACTAGAACTTAATGGTGTAATGTTTCTATTTACGTTATCAGTAGGTAAATTGAAACAACTATGAATTGTAACACCTCCGATAACAAATGCGGCTTTACCAGAAGGTGCAGCTAAAATTACTTTTGCAGATTCAATATCTAAACAATTTATCTGTTTGTTATAATAATCAGAAATAGTTTGAAATAACAGCTTAATCAGAAATGATTTCCCAGTTCCCGCTTGACCACAAATAACTAATCTTAAGGGTTCACTACTTTTTTGAGCATGTAAGCAATGCATTATTATTCGAAGTTGCTGTTCATTAGCCTTCAAAAGTAATTCCAAAATATTTTCTTCTTTCATTATTTTTGGTACGCTCACTTTATAAACTTTCTCATTTGGCTTATTTGTAGGATCAGTTATTTTAGTTTCAACAAAGAAATCAACAGATTCATCATGCCCCGATTTTTTTTCTAAATTGACTTCAGCATTATTTCCTTCTTCGTCATCAACATTTTCCTCGATAACTTTGTTAAACATATCTTCAACGAAATTTTCATCGACATGGTATATCAACGCTCGATTTTTTTCGATCAAAGTTTGATTTT
>CAJQZM010031586.1:0-12634 GCA_907164665.1 Colias nastes | reverse complement strand
TTTGAATTTTGGAGGGGCGCGCCATGTTATCGTAGTTTATCTCTACACTAGTACACGCACACATTTTTTTTGTATAGAATTGGTTTTTATAACCGTTATTGGTACTGGTATTTCGTGTGCGTTAATTTTAAAATAAGTGACTTTAAACAAGACTGTAACATTGAGTACAGAGTCAAAATATTATATTCAGATAAAGTGAGTAGTAAGTAATAAAGAACATCCTTTAAAAAACAAGTTAAACCCCATTACCACAACCACAAAACACAATTTCCAACAAACACACACATATTATGACATACCTATACATATTATCGCCCTTTAGTTCGTCCGCACTGAAGAAAGCCGCGAGACAATCTTGTAGCGACACCACGGGGCCGTAGAACCACGATCTTAGCCAGCTTACTAGCCACCATAGCTGGCAAAATAGGTAAAAATATATAAAAAAATAACTATCTTTATTGAAAAATATTTGATGAATAATCACTACATTGTATAGTATAAATTCGCTTTCCGTCGTTTGTGTCTGTACGCTTAAATCTTTAAAATTACGCAACAGATTTTCATGATTTTTTTTAATACATAGTGATTCAAGAAAACCGCGACCGGAAAGCTAATATCAATATAATAACTTATTACTTATAATAACTTATTGATAACTTACTGATAACTTATTAACTTATATTTAGTTTTGTAGCATTCAAATGCTTTAACAGAAAGTTTTAAAGTAACGAGTGGCCAAGGCTAGGCGTTGCTCCGGTTTGGCAAGAAATTTTTAAACCGAGAGGCTAGACGTTGCTCCGGTTTGGCAAAAAGACGCGGATTCGAATCCTGTCTCGAGCGAATTTTTTCTATTATTTAAAATTATCTAACTTATGACTTACCCAACTCTCCTGAGATACATGCGGATGGTTAAGTATCGGCTGTTGACATCTAAGCACAGCCAAGTGTTCCCTTGAAGGTATCGGTAGGGATAGGTCCTGGAAGGTTTCTACACGCGTTGATACCTGGAAATATAAATTATTTAGAAATTAATATAATAGATATTGGTATAGATAATTAGATATGGATTATTATAGTTATTGCTTGTTAGGTAGGATAGGTAATAGGTTAGCGATTAGGTAGGATTATAGGTTTGCAAAAAAAATATACATTGATTATATAGGCCTACGAGTGAAGTAGCAGACTTTCATGTTTAAAATTATGAAGAAAATAGAAAAAAAAAATTAAAAGTGAGTGGCATATTGTATCAAACTTTAAGCCCAACTTAGAAGTGTTTGTCTGTTTATAACAATGATATTATATATGTATATAAATCTCGTGTCACAATGTTTGTCCTCAATGGACTCCTAAACCACTTAACCGATTATAATAAAATTCGCACACCATGTGCAGTTCGATCCAACTTGAGAGATAGGATAGTTTAAACATGTAGGTACCACGGGCGAAGCCGGGGCGGACCACTAGTGAAATTATAAGTAAAAAGGTGTTGGTTAGAAAATAGGTTGGCACTCCTACCGGCATGTCGAAATGTGGCTCAATTAGCCAGAACAATATACTTCAGTTGCATCTTTTTCATTCACGACAATTAAATTATGTCATCTAACTTCGAGTGCTGATTTTGAAGATAGAATGTTGTGTGATCAATCCACACCTTTCTACCTACAATACTTCTTATTCCTAAACTTTATTATACCAAAAAACCTACCCTATTACAAATAAGACACTGCACAGACGACAGCAGCTTGCCATCAAACACGTCCGACACTATGCTGCGGTATCTCACACCACGGTTGGTCCCATCCCCCCCACCACCGCACACGCTGCCTGAACTTGATTTGCTGAAAAGTGGGGAAAAACCCAAAAATATTATTTCCACCGCACACGCTGCCCGAACTTGATTTGCTGTAAAGTGGGGAAAACCGAAAAAAAAGTTATGATTTTTTTTTGCATTAAAAATACGAAAAATTCAAATTACGAGCCAATAATAATTGGCAAGAGACCGCTCAGGACCGGGGAAGATGGAGAGTTCTCGTCTCAGAGGCCAAGACCCACTTTGGGGTTTCAGCGCCAGAGGAGTAAGTAAGTAAGTAAGTAAAAAAGCACGAGTACACGTTTAGAAAAATATTGCATGTGTTTTATGCAATTCGCTATTAATATGTTACATTGTGTTCTGTAGAATAAAAGTTTTTGTAACTCAATGATACGAACGTGAACGTAAAAAAAAAAATCATACGAACATAAGTGATATTTTTACACCTTTGTCACTTAGGCAAAGTTGAAATGATTTTCAAATCAGTTCAAATTTGAAGGTTTTTAAACAAACAATTTGAATACAAAAAAACACACACACATTATTAAAATATGGCTCTTAAAATACAGATAAGCTCTAGTTTAAACTCAAACTCAATTATTTATTTATTCAATTAGACTTCTTCGAGAAGCACTTTCGAAACGTCATTACATATTTTTAACATTTACCACCGATTCGGAAAGCAGTATCTATGGAGAAGAACCGGCAAGAAACTCCATTTAAGGTACAGTGTACATAATTATGTAAGCTATTGTGTTTTTCCCAAAAAAAATAATTTATTACGCTATTGCATAGCTTCTATTGCGGGCCTTGAGCGCGGGGACCGAATCGAGAAATTCCGTAACGAAAAAACCTCACGCTCCCCACTCCGACGGGCGGAGGTGTGGCTTGAAGGCATAGCATGCAATAGCTTTACCGCGGCAGTCCCCGAGTGACACACGTCGTTTATTTATTTATTTATTTAAACAAATCTTACGTATGTTGCAACGACTCCGGCGCATCACTGTGCCCACTAGAACACGTCTCGTAGCGTTCTTCGGTTTCGCTCGAACCGGATAATTCCGATTCGGAACCCGCTTCCCTTTGGTTCCAGTCTTTTGTTGGACCTACGATAAAATTTTGCTATCAATTGATTATGTCACATGAATTTTAGTATTTTTAAAATCAAGGCAAGTCGATGACGGAAAAGAATAAAATAATTAACAGAGGGTAATAAATAACGAAGGATTACTATGTTTAAAGCAGTTTATTTTTAGCATAAAGTCTCGAAAGTTCCAAACTCAAACATTTATTTATTCAATTAGACTTCTTCTAGATGCACTTTTGAATCATCTTAACATGAATGCCAATTTCAGAAAAACCAACTTTCGAATAAAAATGGAATCATCAAAATCCATTCAGCTAGTTGAAAGTTCTGATATAACAAATATAAAAATAGAGTGGAATAGAAAGCTGTTTATGAAGTTATTGAGAAATATTAAAACAAAAAATGTGTGTGTGTACTAGTGTACTCACATAAGAAGTGAAACTTCTTTATGACCTTATTTTTCAAAAAATAATTTACTATAATATGCAACTTTACAGAAATACGTCGAATCACGCGTGGTAGGGATACGAAAAAGATGGCGCGTAACGGAAAAATGTCACGCGTAACGAAAAAATGTTACACTAAATTACTTTCCAACCCCGATAAAGAAGTTTCACTTCAATAATCTAAAACTAAATTACCATTAACTTGTGTGAGCACGTTGTAAGTGAAATGGTGCGTGCCCGCGAAACTGGCCGAGCGTCGGTGCCGCGATCCCATACTCTCTGACTGCTGGCGTATTCTGTTATATTTTTAAATAACTTTTAAAATGACTATTGGTATCTTTTACTCTTATTATTGCTAATATTGCAATGTGATACCTTTATCAACATAATATGATAGACTACAGGGCCATGTTGAAAAAATTATGGGTCATTTGAACCACCAGGTGACCTATCTAGAACGATATAAGAGATATAAATAATAAGATTCAGCACTATGCCGTTACTTGTAAGCTGTCCAACTGAGTGCAGATGATAATTCGAAAGTACAGGTAGAGATTTTTTCCCTTGTCTCCATGATTTTTGTACGGCGTTGCGGAATAATGGATTAATAGAAATAGTATGACACAGATGCCGTACAAAATCAAATGACCAAATTTACCCCGGCAATTGTCGGAAAATAAAAATAAATTCCGACTTTGTGGACCACCATTTTTGTACGGCATCTGTGTCATACTACATATTTCAACACTGCTTTTAATCCATTATTCCGCAACGCCGTACAAAAATCATGGAGACAAGGGGAAAAAATCTCTACCTGTACTTTCGAATTCTAAAAGTCTATGAGACTTTTGTTCTTAGAGACATTATTCTGTTCGAACAGAATAATGTAATAATTAAATAGAAAATATTAAAAATTAATAAGCACCTGTTAATGTTATTGAACTAGTCATATTTTAAATATGATTTTCATTAATTATCATAATCAGTATAGTGTCTAAAGACTCATAACTTAAACCCTTTTTCCTCCCCTAAACCTTTTATTTACCTCCATCTGTTATTGGGTAATTAACCGACTTCAAAAAATGAAATTCTCAATTAATCTGCAAGTATTTTTAATACTAACCTCAAATATCCATCATGTCTGGGCTCATTGTACGACGCGGGTGATTTCCGCCTCATGCGCGCGAAGTATGGCGCGTCACTGGCTGTCGACACACACATTATTTAATACGTATATTATACAAATACACACACATACAACATACACAATATGTAAAGCCCCATCCACACGCTTGACAAACAATGGCAAACAGCCAACAGCAAACAGCAAACACGGACGTGTGGATGGGTGTTTGTCATTGTTTGCCTGTTTGTGTTTGTGTTGGGCAGTGTTCGGCATCGGTGTCGGTTTATTTGCCAGATCAAAGGATGCATGTTTGCCGATTCGGAATGTTATGAACGTTCACCAAGCATGTGGATGGCTGTTTGTGTTGGGTGATTGTGGTTGGTGTTTGGGACTTCGTTTGCTGTTTGCGGTGTTTGTGACAAACAGCGAGCGTGTGGATGGGGCATAAGGACTCGCACGCATTCACAAATATTTACACATACATGCACACACACAGGCATAAGATAAAGTACCTACGCACGTGCACGCACACATACGTACGTACGAACGTATAATCACACATACACAAACATAAAATAAAGTTTGCACATGCACGCACACATACGCACGTGCGTACGAATTTTATTTTATGGTACATTCACAAATACATTTCTGTTCTGTTTTTGTTTGCTTATAAAGAATTGATACTGGAAGAAGTGGTTGAGTGACATCATGAATAAAAGTATTAAAAAAAATGTGTGTTAAATAAAATTCTTTGATTTTTCTCGTTTTAAATCCTCTAATTTTTTTGTTTATTGGCAATAGGGAAGCGCTTGACCACAATCTCGCCTGATGTTAAGCTAAGATATGGTCTAATATGGAACGCGCTTCTCTAGAAGGTATCTGTTCACTCTACGCTTGAAATATCTATAATCACTATAATATTACCTCCGGAAGACACAGCTCTCCGTCGTATATGCAACGTCCTATTTTCTTGCGGTTCACCTTCCGATTCTGTCACTAGCTTATCTTCCGGCGTGTTGTCCCATACCTGAAAATATATTATGTTTTATTACATCTAAATTGATGAAACTTTTAATTTTTGATAAATGGAATTTTTTTTTTACTACTTTATAGATAAAATAATAGATAAATACACAAAGTTATCAACCGCTTGTCCCAACTACGCTCGAGATGAACCGAAATAGAAAAATAGCCTATGTCTCGCAGAAAAGGTTTAGTATACTTATAGTAGAAGAATTTGAGAAATCTTTCTATAAATTATACAAAAACTAGCTTTCCGCCCGCGGCTTCGCCAGATTTGACTAAAACATAATAAATTATATACTAAAACCTTCCTCTTGAATCACTCTATCTATTAAAAAAAACCGCATCAAAATCCGTTGTGTAGTTTTAAAGATTTAAGCATACAAAGGAACATAGGGACAGAGAAAGCGACTTTGTTTTATACTATGTAGCGATAAGTAATTACTGATACAATGAACACAACTACGTTTTAAAGACATATAATTTGAATTACATGTATGTATTTTTTTCTAACTAACTAAATAACTATGTCACATCGATGTTTAAAAAATACTAACCGGGCGAACTCCGTTTCGCCACCAGAGACACCTTTTCTTTGCTATAAACCTCACGGAGCCCGAGACCTTTCCAACGAATGCAAAACCGTGGAAATCGGTTCGTGCGTTCTGGAGTTATAGCGTCAGGAAGGAAAACCCGACTTATTTTTATATAGTAGATTAACCGAATGAGAATATGGCTAACAATACTTTACCGGCTCTTTTAATTCTTCGTGCAACTGGTCCATGAAACACCGCAAGAACTCTTGCGTGTCATGCTGTTGGTAACCCCGGAACATCGGGTGTACCTGTATAAAATAAATAAATAATAAATAAATAAATAAATATTCAGGACAATTTTCACACACGGCACGATCTGATCCCATACTAAGCTTTCGCTTGTGTTATGGAAACCAGATGGCTGATAAACATACATATATAATTTTTTAAATAAATACTTATATAGATAATTAACGCCCAGACACAGAGCAAACATCTATGTTCATCACACAAATATTTGCCCCGGGTGGGAATCGAACCCACGACCTCTGGCTTGGAAGGCAGGGTCACTACCAACCAAGCCAACTGGTCAGTCAAAATATATTATAGTTTTATAATACACGGGCACTACCAGAAGGAAGATACCCGGTCCTTTGGGAGGCTTATGTGGGGACACAGGTCCAACACGCAGAGGCCCTTTAGAGAATTTAATGTGTTGTGGGACACCAGCCGCAGCCTGCCCATGACTGCACTATAGAGATACAGCCCTGGGCAGTCCGCGGCCGATGTAGGACTATTGCAAAATATGGGAATTAAAAATCTGGTCTATGGAAAGGAGGTAACACTTCTATATATTTATTCTCATATTTCGTAGGCATTCGAAACAACTGATTTCAAATTAACATAATATAAGTAATTGAACAGCATTAATATTGTAATATATCTTAGTGTGAACACAGGCTCCTGAAAAACAGTTTATAACTATATTAGGAGCCTGGGTCATTAAATGTATGTAGCAAATAATGGTGGAAAATAAATGATATATTTATTTATTTATTATGTCAGTTTCCGATGTGAATCGAGGTGAAGACCTCCTTGTTTAAGTCTCACCAGTGTATATAGGAGACCGACCTTTAATTTTTTTGTTTAAATTACAATAACATTATCTTGTCAGTTATTCAATCAATTAAAACACGAATAAAAAGGCGAAGACACAAAAATTACAAAATAAATTATATACTCACGTGTCGTATCCCGTAGAGAATACCATTAGGTACAACATAGCCTCTTGTTTTCCTGCTCCACATCTCTTTTATTAATTTTTGGTATGCACTGTAACAAAAAAAATATTTTACGTTTTACTTCTTTTTTGCGTCAACAGATAAAGTGCAAATCCCGTACTAAACAAAAGCAAAAATATGTGCTACTCAATTTGCGACTCCTACTTTTAACTCTTTTTTGTGTAAGTGACTTATAAATTTTATACGTTGTTATGACGGTACATACAAAAAAACATAAAATTATCACAATATAACACATTACTTCCTATAAAATCTCTTTCTAAACTACTTACCGACTCAACCCCGGCTTCTTATCAGCGGCCAGCACTGATACCGCGGCGGCACATTCCATGAAGTATGACGTCAGAGGCTGCGTATTACTTAGGGCTTGTAACGCCGCGTTCATGTAACACGTGTTGCCCATGTTCTGTAGCCCTACTAGACCTGGAATGGGGTTTATAATTGTACTAAATTATTATATAATAGTGTGGAATATAATATTAATATGGAAAATGAAAAATTTAATAAAATAATGAGGTCGTAAGTAGAGATCCGGCTCGAAGGACCATAGTTAAAGTTAAACAAATGGAAAAGATACCATTTACCACCGTTTTGGAAAGCAGTTTCAGCAGAGAAGAGTCAAGCTTTTTAACACACTTTTTATTAAAAGTGTGTTAAAAAGCTTGTATGTTTGTATGTAACGGACATGTTTGACTCGATTTTGACCCACTTTAAACAGACAGAATTAATTCAAACTTTGTACACTTATCAAGGATTGGTGACAATACAATAATTTCAAGAGTTTAAGTTTAGATTTTTTTAATTACATTAATTATATTGTCTATACTATTTAATAACGTGTTCTTGTACACACCTCTAGGCCGCTGCTCATCATCATACTCTGTGTCTTCCACCTCCAAGTCATCATCATTCACACTGATACCAACCGACCCTAGCCGTGTACTAACCGCCATATCTTCTATTGTTGTTGAATCTGCGCTCATCTGGAGAAATTATTAATAAATTTAATATTAGTGGATAATAAACAGTTTAGTTTAAATTACTTTTTAATATACTATGCTTTTTCCTTGATATTATTTATTTGGAGAATGTACAGGAACAATTTAAAAAACTTTAACATGATGTTGATTTTTAATTTACATGTCATTCTAATATGCTAGCGCTATGTTTCGTTACTTTGTTAGTATTAGTATAAATTATTAGTTTTTCTATAAGCCTTACAATTAGTGTACTGTTATTGCGCTAATATTTCTATTCTTCAGAGATTTGACGGAATAACACGGGGGTCAAATACGGCATTTAAATACATTAATATTATAGACGCATAATATAATAAATTAATGTAATAGGATCATACTAATTTCTCGTTCAATGTGTATTGAGCCCTCTTCAAAATGGGCAGCGTTGGGCGAGTTGTAAATATTTATCCATAATCGCCGTAATGACGGCAAACAAAGACGACCATTTCTTGGGTCAACGCTGCTCATTGTGAAGAGGGCCTATTATATGTTTTTACATCTCTAAATAAATTATCTTAATATTTTAAATATGATCTTACCCTGGCCTGTGTCAAGGCAGCTCTGATGTGGACCTCTTTCTCGCACAAGTAACACCATATTCGTTCCGTGGATACGTTCATATGAACACAGTGCAGTGGTAAATTCTGAAAGAGACAATATTCATATTCAATTAAAGATTCTATTCAAGTTCTTTTAAGTACATGTACATATGAAAGTCAGGTAATTCCCCGACTCGTATGCAGTCTGACACGCCTTCGCAAAATACTTCGCTATTGACGACGCGAAAATATTTTTTTATTATTGACATACATGACAAGGAACTATTTCTCTTCAGTTTTCGAGTAGGGTAATAGAAGAAGAAGGGTTATAAAAGAAGAATCTAAATATTATTAACTTATTGATACTCAATTACTTCGTGCATTATTCATTTATAAATTTTACGACCTTCGATACGAGAGAGGGTCCTTCTTATCTATAAACACGAAGTCAACCAACGTATAGGTATTTATAGCCAAGTAGGTAAATATTGTATTTGACACAACGTCAGTGCATCATGTTATTTGAATTTGCGTAATTCTTTCAAATATGACCAACAATCATTGCATCATAAATAAAAAAAAAATCATGAATAGATTAAATGAATATTTTTTGAGGCAGGCAGGCATACTGTTAGGTTATTTAAGTTATTGTTTTTATTAAATTTTTTATAACTTCATTGTTAATCAAAGCGCGACACTTCCTACAAGGTCCCCCGGATAAAAAGTGCGCATGTAGATAAATATATCCTTTTTAAGGATTTATATTGCGATATATTGATTAAAAATACTTTTGAGTTTTGCTATCTAAATGTAAAGGAGTAAAATAAAATACATTACTGAGTATCCTATTTTTTTAAATTTTGTGTCTGCCAAGTTTTAGTTAGAATTTTCCGATGAATATGCGTGAGAGAGCAATAAACATAATATTCAATTCATACAGACTTTCGGATCTATTCAGATGGAACTAATATCTTGATATTGCCTTGAATAAGATGAAATATTTTCCCTTCTCCACAATATTTGCAAGTTGTTTCAAAGTAGCTAAATTGCACAGAAAATTAAAAATTTCTCATAAATTTTACGAAATTAATCCTTGCAGATGCACTTTCCACTCAGATAGTGTAAACAGCTTGTATCATATCATTTCATAGGTAAGAGCGGCGTTTATCTATTTTTCACTGAGAGGTTAGACTACCCAAAAAAATGTGTCGAATTACGATTAGCAGTTACTCGTCGACAAGGTTTGTATGCGTTTATCCAAACGTTTATCACATGCGATAAAGCGACGCGTCTAGTTTTTTTGCTTTGACGTAATAAAAGACAATGACATTTGTAAAATAATAACTCTGTATAAAATAAAAAATGGCGCAAAATCGTGTTCAATGTCGTCATTGTTTTTATTGCTGAGCCGAAAAGTTCATTGGATATAAAAACTTAACACCCATTATCACGCGACGGTTTTTCCATAAAGAATACCGTCCCCCAATTTGCACCCTTCAAATAACCTATAAACTTTTCCAAGGTTCCATATGAGCTGTGCCCCGCGGTTTTACCCGCAGTGCTCGGCTACTGTGGATCTGAGCGTGGCGATATATAGCCTATAGCCTTCCTCGATAAATGGGCTATCTAACACCGAAATAATTTTTCAGTAGTTCCTGAGATTAGCGCGTTCAAACAAACAATCTCTTCAGCTTTATAATATTAATAATTCATTTATTTATGAATATTAAGTATAGATATTAAGTATAGATATCACTTATCAACATTAATAACTACGATACATATATTTCTTTTCCTTTTTTCCTAACTCTTGCAATAGGAATAATATAGTATACTTTCTCATTAAAAATATTAGTTTGGACTGTGTGACCCAGAAAGGCAAATATAGGTAACATGGTCAATTGTTTTATATTGGGACCATTTCTAAAACAACAACCAAATAAATTTATTCAGTGCGTTAATAGGCCGATATTCATCAATAAATATTTAATATCTTTACATTAAAATTATTTTAAGTTGGAAATACAGGAAGGTGTGCGTGTTCATTAGATATTACTATCAATAACATAATAAAAAAAATATTACCAAAAAAGTGCTATTTTTTATCTACTTAGGATCAAGTTTCACTCTTTTATCATTTATGTTTCCAGCGTTAACAGGAAACCCTTATATTTTCCGATATATTGTTCTTTTTACTATATTTCAATCATGCTTAGATTTTATTTGCAGTGTAGATAGATTTTTTTTCTTATGTTCTAAATGTAGTAAATGTATTTGGAACAAGACAAAGAAAGTACTTGAAAACGTTGTTTTACGTATTCGAGATGAAAACTGCATACGATTTTTTTTTTGCTTTTTATATATTTGGAACAAGGAACATAAGGGTTTTGATTTGGCTTTGTTCCAAATTAATAAAATAATACAGGTCATATAAGACTTAGTTCTTTGTTTCAGAGATTATTAAGTACAATGTTCAGTGTTTTTTGGAAATGAAATTAGACTGTGTGGTCGACTGTAAGGTTTTATAGGGGACTATTATTAAAGTATAATATTGAAAAGAACATCATCAAAATATTATCTTTTACAATTTTACTGGATAGTTCTTCAAACACTGTTTAATAAGCTAGTTATGTATAACTAGCTGTGCCCCGCGGTTTTACCCGCATTGCTCCGCTCCTGTTGGTCTTAGCATCATGATATAATATTAAATATAACTTATAGCCCTCGTCGATAAATGGGCCATCTAACACAGAGAGAATTTTCGAAATCGGACCAGTATTTCCTGAGATTAGCGCGTTCATATAAACAAACAAACTTACTCTTCAGCTTTATAATATTAGTAAAGAAGTAAAGATATCATTGGTACTAGATACTACCTATAGCCCAGTGAAATTAGGTAAAAAAAGGGGTCAACCTCGGAATGAAAGATAATAAGCTGGAAATTGGTAAAAACCTTTGTTTTGTTACCCTAAATATTGTCTCAAAAGTCACAAATGCTATCGTGTCCGCGTCTTAAGATATTGAAGGTCAAAGGTCACAAAAAACGATTTTTCGCGAATATCTCGGTTCCTATTGCTTAAATGATATTTTCACATATTATGAAAGTTGTAGAGTATAAAATTCTCTACAACTTTTGTCTAAACTTTTTTTTTATACGATCAACCGTTTTTGAGGTAGAGCGCGAAGAGTGCGCAGCGTACAGTCATATATGAGCTAATGCAGGGTCAAGCGTGAGTTACGGTTATCAGTACGTTGTATAAAGTCAATTATTGACAAAAAAAATTATAATTATTAAGCAATGCCCATTATTTCTGTACTTATTCTTAATCTAATCTAATATATATTATAAAGGCGAAAGTTTGTATGGATGTTTGTTACTCTTTCACGTAAAAACTACTGAACCGATTACAATGAAATTTAGCACACATATAGAGGGTAACTTGGATTAACACATAGGATAGTTTTTATCCCGAAAATCCCACGGGAACGGGAACTATGCGGGTTTTCCTTTGCAAACGCAGGCGAAGCCGCGGGCGGAAATCTAGTTATTTATATTTAATTATTCAACTATAGTATATTATTAATTCTGGATTATCTATTTTAGTTATATTTTAAAATAAAAAGACAGTAAGGAAATATATTTTAGATATACCTTTATTTATCATTAAATATGGCATGTTATACATTTATTAAAATGTGAGTTTAAATATTAAAATAATTTGTGAATCGAATGAAATTGCGAAT
>CAJQZM010031585.1:0-24377 GCA_907164665.1 Colias nastes | reverse complement strand
ATTGTGAGCTGCTTATTGTCAAAACCTCGCCGGATGTCGTCAGTGATTTTGATAAGTGCAGTGGTCGTACTGTGACCGGGACAACAGTTAAGTTGTTTCTAGAGATATAGAAAAAACCAATAATAAGTAGGTAGTTCTGAAGGCTTTATGAAGTGCGATAAATTGAAAACTCCTACATATTTCCAAGAGAGAAATCATAAATAAAACATTGATTTTAACCTTTAAACACTATAGCAATTCTCATGTTATGTGTTTTGTGGAATCTGAATTTTTACGATTTAAACTATTGTAAGTGTTTAACTAATATTCTGTAGTATTTTTTTACACGATTAATTTAATTAACCCCTCACGCGTCCAACTATAACATACTGATTTAGTTACGAGCAAACAATGTACGTAGGACGCGTGAAGCTTTAAGTACCTATAATTTTAAACAAACTATTATATTATTATACTTTGGGCACCAGCTGATAAGGTTGCCTAATTTATTATGTTTATAAACATTCATTGTAAAGTTTTTAACTCTTGTGAGAGAAATAAATATTTTTTTTTATATAATATGTCGATTTTTAAATAATGTGTGTATGTAAGTTGGTAGTATGGTTACTGCCATAGAAGCTTTTTTTACAAATATATTTTTAAGTAATTTTTGAAGAAATAATATAAAATTATTCCTCAAATCAAAACAGAAAACAATATTTCGATATCGTTTCGAATATATTTAACGAGATCACATTACACATAGATGATTCAATTACTAGAACGGCTGTTGGAATAAAATATTAATTTTTCATAATATGTTTACGCTCCGAAAAACGGTTTAGTTGCCACGCCATGGGATTTCCCGCCAAAATTACATTACTGTCAACATCACATAATAATAAGGGAAAATGTAATACAATTTTGGAATAATTTTATTGCGCCTGCCACCTGTAAGGAATTCTGAATATTATATAATATAAGCAAATATTCTTCCTGAGATGATAAATAGTTATATCTCTTTTTGTAGATAATTATGTATCTAAGTTCAGACTTCAGTTAAAATTAAGTAGGTATGTATGTTCGTATTTATAACTCCGAATTATTTTATAATTTGGTTGTAACTTTTTGGTTTATAGCTAGCTTTCTGCTTCGGCTTCGCCCTCTTTGTCTAAAACGGTAAAAACCTAATAAATTATATCCTAAAACCTTCCTTGAGACTATCTATTTAAAAAACCGCATCAAAATCCGTTGCATGGCTATAAAGATTTAAGCATATGCAGACAGCGACAGCGACTTTTTTAAACTATGTAGTGAAGAAGTATAGCAGTTTAAATTTAATCAAAACCTGTTCAACTAATAATTGTACCTGAAGGAAATCTCTAGTAAGTATAGTTACAATAATTTAAATATAATATTTCAGAAGTGTATTGTAATACACAGTTGGGTAATATGTAGTTACAATATTTGGTATTTAGATTTTTCCACAGTCTACTATATTATAATTTATTTATTTTAACCAGTTTGTAGAAATGCAGTGAAATTCAATTTTCGTATAAGGCATCTTCAGGGAACCTTCGCAGTTAGAGCTTCAGATCTAAGTGTAATCTCGAATATTCCAATTTGCTAGCGCTTCTGAAACTAAGTGTAGTTTCATTATACTGATAACTACCACACTTTAGGGCTTTTGATTTAGTCGGATTAACATTCCTCTGTGGATTATGTAATGAAATTAAATTATGTATAATAAGTAATACTTAAGTACTTACTAAGTATAAAAAGTGAAGTCCCGTGTCCCCTAGTGGGTAAAGGGCTTAGGTAAAGGGGCAGATGCATTATGCATACATCTGTTTCACTGATCCATTTCCTTTAGGGACAAGTAGGTAGTAGGTAGCCTTCTGTGTCCTACCAGACCGAGACATTTTTTTTTCTTCTTCTCCACCGGGAATCAAACCCAGGACCCCTCGGTTCTACGCCCACGCGTCTACCACTGTACCAAAGAGGCGGTCAGTTCTAAATATACTTATTATATTATTCTATACTATGTCGTACATGCAGGCTCCGCCTGGGCTTTCCCGCGATAAAATCAAAATAAAATATATAGCCTATGACATGTATAGATGAGGTGGCTTTCTATTAGTAAAAATAATGTTTAAAATTCGTTCAGTAGATGCAGAGATTACCCCTTTTTTTTTAAGTGGGGAAATCTTCCAAAGATACCCACGGCTCCCGGGGAAGGAGCCGTGGGTTATGTCGGATTCTTACCGACTAAAACCCCACTGTGTTCCGTCGAGCCGCTTTAATGATGGGGCCGCGGGTATTGGTTGGAATTCTTCCGCGACCAGAGATTATCCCCTTTATTGTCACAAACTCCCTCTTTATAATACTAGTAAGTATAACAATATTTTTATTATTCAGACAATGTTGATTTTTATTATATTTTCTTAAAATATGTTACCAACAGCATTATAATATTAAAACCTATTAAATATCCCGTTTTTAATATCCTACCTAATAACATGATTCTCTAACTTCGTCAGAAGCTTAGAAACACAATTTTAATATAAAAAGCTTCGATGGTTGTTTTAAGTTTTTTCGATAGAGAAGCAATAAAAATATTGATGAAGTTTTTGCAATATATACAGTACAAATGAACGTTGTCGCGTGTGAAACCTATTTCAAAAATAAACAGAAATATAAGCCCGTATACTCTATACTTACTGTTTTTTAGGACAACAGACGACTTTTCTTTGTACTTGCACATTTTTTTGTAAATTGTAAAATTAACATCAGGAATTTGTTAAATAGCAAACTTTTGCAAAGAAGGAAAGAGTCTAAAAATATATTAATTTAAATTCCTAAAGTTCTTAAATACCTGAATAATACATAGAATGCATCTCATCAGCAAGTCACTATCAATCAATTTATGATTACACGACTCTAGACTCTATTACAGTTCACACAAAAAACATTTTCCTACTAAAAAAATATTCCTTAAACAAGAGTCCAATTAGTGCATCTCGACGCTATCCCGGTTCGGAAATGAGTGAAGAAATTTAGTCGTTCGTTCGAAAACGTTCAAGCTATTTCTATTCTTGCTACAGATTAAAAATAGATTAATCTCCGTTACATTTCTGAACACAATTCGTCACTTTTGTGTTATTAAAATGTAGAGTGATAAACATAGGAATATTTTGGAATTAATAACTTTTTGACGGTTAAAAAAATCTGAACTTGTTTCAGCAATAGCCAGGTACATATGATTATGTAGATAATAAATACTTAAATTTACGGATAATAAACATTTAAAACTTATAATAAATTGTCATGGTTTGCTGTAGCGTGCTGTAGCGTGTACCAATTCCTATTAAAAGCCTTTTTTTATTAATCCAAATTGTAGTTTAAATTATATTAAATACAATGCATTAACTGGCATTTCTCTGAGTTTTAGAAACTTGTTTATTTATTTATTTTCGCTGAGCCTTAAACCATTTCAATAACAAATACGTGACTTGTTTACATCGATAAAATAGGATATAACAAAGATTCCTTTAGATATTTTAACAGGACAATGTTCATAAGTGTTAAATGTTAATTTATCTTTTTTTAAATTGAAATAGAATCTGATGCGCCGAAGAGATAGCGCACGGTTACGTTTTATTTAAACTGAGTAGATAACATCTTCAAAATTTAGTTTAGCCGTGGAATCTGCAAAATTTTTGTTATATACAATTTAGATATTATTATGGAGAGAGGAGACATAAGCTTTTTTGTGATAGGAAAACTAGAATGGGGTTAAATTGAGAATTGAATATTTTATAAAAGTAGGTAATATAAATTGCGCGCTTCGTGAAGCTTACAAAACCTAGAAAAGATGTAATCCTGGATTAACAAACCAAAGTGAATTATAGCACAGATATTTTATTTACAAATAGATATACAGGGTGTCCCACTATCGGTATACTAAGCGCGAAGAGACTTGTAGTCTTGCATACACTGATCACGTAAAAAATATTCAAACAACAAAATTACGCCAAAAATTTTTTGCTAAATTTTTCCTTAAATTTCAAGTTTTCTTCTCTAGCTTCGCGCAGCCGGCATATAACGCTTCTCTTATGTGAGCATTTTGTCTATGAAAACATAATATTAAACGATAGCTCACGAGCGGGTGGCAAAGTTGGGCGGGTTGCTTGTTATGGGTGTACACAAAGAGTTTTAAGAATTCATCTATTTGAAAAAAAATGCATCTGGAATTTTATAAGTATTTTTACTCAGCGTATGCAAAACTATAACCTCCATTGAGCTTAGAATACCAACGTTGGGACATCCTGTATACAAACTATTGATAAATTTTTCAATTCAACTTCGATATTTCCTAAAATTTTAACTAAATCCCGTTGATTCTAGTAAACACTTCATGACAAATATCCACTTTAACGCCACATTTCTCCGAAATGAAAATCATCGCTGTAGGCAAGTTTCATGTAAAACATGAATACCGAGAAATATAAATTATTATTTTTATTTTTTATTTTATTTTTTACATACATAGATATCCTTACAGCTATTTTATTACAATATTTATAATCATTCTGTTACAAAACAATAAAAAGGAATACCAATGACAAAACAGTTGCGATTAAATATGTTTATATTAATGCTAACAAAAACAGAAGACGAAAAAATCCATTACATGTGTCTTCCTAATGATATAAGCAAATAAGCATATAAAATAAACGAAAAATTATGAAAAGACAAAATATGAAAAAGAATGAATGCCACAGATAATTTAATACTGGGTAAAACATAGACAACAGAGTACAGACATGATTATAGGAAATAATAAAGATCTTAAATGCATTTTAATCCAAAATATAATAGCAATAATATTTTAATCCTCTAGTTTATAATATATTGAATTAAATAAAAATATATAGACAGAGCATGAAATATTTATAATTAAAATAAGAAAGAGGAAAATTCTTAATATTTTACGATTACACAGTATTTCACATAATATGTAAACAAATTCTTAATGTAAATACGTACGAAATATATAATTAACAAGCAGAACCAATATTATGCTTATAAATCTGTAACTAGTATTCTCCGTGGAACGCTTTTATTAGAAGGAATATCCTTCGTTAAAGTAACAAAACATTAAAATGAAGATACTGTTAATGAGGATTTGCTTCAAAGGAAAATTCAGAGATGAAAGTCTCCAATCTTTACATAGAAGTTATTCTTAGCGCTACTCAAAATCTATCTTGAGCACTAAAAAAACTTATTTATAGG
The DNA here is from genome assembly GCA_907164665.1 of Colias nastes. Lineage (NCBI taxonomy): Eukaryota > Metazoa > Arthropoda > Insecta > Lepidoptera > Pieridae > Colias > Colias nastes. The sequence goes on along the minus strand of CAJQZM010031585.1, from coordinate 19,103 downwards.
CAAAAATATTAACTTCTAGTATATAGAACAGTCACTGCTACACACATTCTCATGAAATTTGAAAAAAGTTTAGAAGAAATTTCCATTATAAAAAAGAGTGTGTGCCGAGCCACGTATCAGAAGTGAAACTTATTTGGCAAGATTCAAAGATACCAAAATCGTCGCCTTGCTCCATGACGTGACGGTATTGCAATGACGCGACCTTGAAATTTTACTCTCAACTCGCCTAAAGAAGTTTCACTTCAAAATTTCGCAACCAAAATCGAGTCAATTTTTATCCTATTAAGTATCAAATATTAAAGTTGATTTTTATTCGTATTTATTCGAAAAGGGTGAATAGGTTTTTTATTGTTTAAAGGGAAATTTAATTTAAACGGAATATTTTTATTTGAAATGTAACGAACAGAATATGTATTTGCTCAAATCGTACACTGGTTTAAACGTTTTACGGAGCGTTTTTAAATTCATATAAAGATGAAAAATAAATATGAAAGAACAAAGGCAATTGTTTCCATCAGCCGTAATAGCATTCATATTTCATATGCATATTGTAGGTTATTTTTACATTAATCTTTTATGGACTTCGTATAAAAAATTAAATTTAGTACATGTTAGTTGTTACTCGGTAAACTTGTAGTTTGCTAATAGCAAAGGATTTTTTACCTATCTGTCTCTTGTTTCGATTTCATTAAATAATTGTGATGTGCTAATTGGCTGTTTGCCAGAAGTTAATTTTTATTCGCTATTTTATGTGTAACATTATTTACTGCAGATCGGATATCATTGTGGTTAGGAATATAGACTTTATTTTGGACTTTGGAGCATTATGGAAGAAAATATGTTTGAATGTTGGTAACTAGTACCTAACTTGAAATTCCTATAGCTATATTTTCTTATATTATTTGAAAAGTTCTGATTTGAATGCTATGAAACTTAATATCAAATTTATTTAAATATCAGTACTTTTACTAGTTATACTATGTCTCTCAAATTCCATTAAGTATTAATATTATGAAACCAAGCGAGAGGCTTACATATTACTTTACCTGCCCTACATTTCCCACGTGCCTAAGTTTACCACAATCAATCTTAATCAGATTACAATCGACAACTTTTCACCCCATTATTACAAATGTAAACATAAAGCAGGATATTATAATTAAAATCCCTAACCCTTCCTCAAAATGGACAGACGTTGAAGGGTCGGAAATTTTAAGACGTTCCAAGCTATAATGGATGACTAATTTGCCTTAAAGGACGCCCAATAAAGATGGTATTATATCCATTTATCAACCACCACCATTTATTCAAAATCTTAAAAATAAAAATAAATAAATTTAATCGTTCTGACAATCTCAAGGCGGTTTATATCTTTTTTGTTAAAAAAAATATTCGCTACCATGGACGTATAAAAAAAGACGGACGGTATATCGCCTAAACATTGAGTGAAGCCTAGTAATGGCGGCGACACATCCATGTGTGTGTGCCAGATTGATTGCCAGATGCATTAAAATTATCCCACGCTTTGGTATTTTTATTTCTCAATTTGTTGTACATTTTTGAAAAAAATTTTTAAATTTTTGAAAACATGATCCCCGAATTTAATTATTTTGAGGTGATTGATGGATAGCGGGTAGTGACTTTTCATAACAAACTGGTTTTCTTTTTCGCCGGAAATGCGTAGTTTTTGTGCAATTCGAAAGTGAAAATTATTTTTTTAAGGTTATTTTTGTACTGAAAATAAACTTTAAATAAATCTCGAACCTGTGTCTCGCACACATGCAATATTTTTAAATATATTGCCGGATTGTTAATTTATTTACAACAATTTCATTACATTATTTAAATTGGACCAAAAATAATTTATGTTTGTATTTACGACATGCCACAGATAATAAATGTAAAATGACGTGATTCACGATTGTAGATTATAAATAATTTAAAGTGATTTTTAAAATGAATGTGTCAAAAACAAAAATCACTTTAACCTAAAAGTATTTGACGATATTAACAAAAATTTAACGATACACAAATAAAATAAAAACAAGTTATTTAAACCTAAGTAGCTTTTTTTTCGCTCCTCGCTACCTATTTTAATAATATAAATAGTTTGATAGTTTTTAAAAACTGAAGCATTTAGTGACATACTCTATCATACTCTATCATATTATGTTATTAAATTTGTATTGCTAATCTGTGAACTGCGTCATACTATCCAATCTGATGTGAATGAACAAACTTTGATGACATATTAATATGAACGATTTTTGGCTACAATAAATTCTAGTTAAAAATATAATAAAAAAAATGTGTGCGTGTACTAGAGTACACACGTAAGAAGTGAAACTTCTTTACGACCTTATTTTTCAAAAAATAATTTACTATATACAATATTACAGAAATATGTTAGTCTAACACGCTCGTCGCTTCGCTCCTCGCCTCGCTATATTTACACCGGCCGCTGCTGCAACTCGCTCGCTTCGCTCGCTCGGCTCGTGCGGTAGTTCAAAAATTCGAGTTATAGAGTTTTCAACTTATAAAGGATTTCGACTCGACAAACACGTGTTTACGTGAGTCATAGATTTATTATCGTATACTCCTTAAATGTTTTCTAAGAAACAATAGTGTACTTACATTGTCGGCAAGTTCTTAAAGTCGGTAACTTATTTTTGTTCGTACAATAGATGTTTTCTAAGAAACAATAGTGTACTTACATTGTCGGCACGTTCTTAAAGTCGGTAACTTATTTTTGTTCGTACAATAGAGGTAATAAATTCCTAATGATTAAGTTGTAAAGGTTGTACAATAAAACGTTGCTATGTTCGACATACAGAGCTCAAATTTAATTTTTCGAGTCATAGAGTGAAAATATTTACCAAAATGGCTTGGAGGGACTCGGTGATTATTTCGACTAACAGAGGGTAGAGATTTCATGTAATGGAGGTTTTGGTGTTTGAAGGGAAGGGAACAAAACATTTTTTCGAGATTTGGAGGTTTTTGACTTATCGAGGTTCGACTCAACGGGGTTCTACCGTATATATATAATATGTGCGTCATTAATTTCTGACTGTTTCGAGATTTGGTGTAAAATAAAATAGTGTGTAAATAAAATTTGTAAAATTAAATGAACAAATGAAAGAAAATAAATTAATTATACTAAAAAAAACATAAAATAAAATATTCTATATTAAAAATGTGTATCGATAAAAAAATCCGTGTAGTTAAATTAAGAGACAAATATAAAAAGTGAATAAATAAAAATCAATAAAATTAAACAATTGAGTAAAGATATATATCTATAGGCATATGTATATATTTATACAAGATATATATTTATTATTTATACAGGGAACTTCTCAACGTGTTATCTATGAAATTATACTTTTACTCAATTGTTTAATTTTATTTACACACTGTTTTATTTTGCACCGAATCTCGAAACAGTCAGAAATGAATGACGCACATAGTATATACATATTAAGACAGAGGTTAAGCTTAAATAACTTGAAAAATAAATAACATGATCACGCCCACGTGTTGGTGTTTTAAAAAATTCAATCAAAAACTGAGGTTAACTTTAAATATTTTAGAAAAATAAATATGTACCACAATCAAGTATTAGAAACAATTTATACCATAATTCCACCCACGTGTTAGTGTATCTATACATACAGTCATATAATAAAATTGAAAATTGGATAAGAGAAATTTGGCGCGTAACGCAAAAATGTCACGAGTACGGCGTAACGCAAAAATGTCACGCGTACGGCGTAACGCAAAAATGTTACACTAAATTTTTGTCCACCCCCGATAAAGAAGTTTCAAGTTCAGCAGAATTATCATTAGTATAATGAGCAGATTCTTTACAAAAAATAACAATGGGTGTGTTTACTCTCTGAGTGGATGTGGAGGTAAAATTAAATTAAAGAAATATGGATTAATAAAATATTATTTAGGCGTATTTTAAAATTAATTAACTTTACATCAACTCCCCGAATTTTGGGAGAATGAAATTTTCGAATAATGGCAACACAATGGCAACAGCTGTCCTGACAAAAATGGCGGTTGTATTTTTTCTATAAATTTTGACGTAATAATTTTTTCATTTAAACGTAAAAGAAATAACTTGCTTAACTGTGGAATGTAATCCCTTCGAGACTTCTTATTTAAAATTGCACTGTTGCGACACCATTTAACATTTCAAGACGGCATTTCAAATATTTATTTTGGAACAGTGACGCAGTTAATCATTCGGAAGCTCGCAACGTAATGGCGGCCGACTAGCTTACTATGGTGAGAGTGTGTGCGTGTTTATTGTATTTACACGATTGCTAGCTTACTACGGTGGCTTCACGTTGTTTGTTCGTAAAACGGCGTCCGTCTTTTTTTATACGTCCATGTTCGCTACGTATTCGTATCAGTTGGTATATTAATAGGATAAAGTATATTTATATATTATATATTTGCAATATATGGCATAAGTAATTAATCAATACTAGGTAATACCTACATTATTATAGAATTGAAATCACTTATATTTTTCTTCAGGTAGTGATTGACTTTAAACACAGATTACTTAATAAATAACAAGGCAATTGGTTCGTTCAACAAGGCGTATAAATTTAATTGTAGTTAACAATTGAAGGCAATGACAATTCACACCGAAAATCTTACTTGATTGAAAAATTACTACGGAAGTAATATATTAATTACCTTATCACATACGACGACCAAAATTATTCACGACCTTAAGAATCTATAAAATATATCGAAACCCGAAAGAACGTAATTATTGCAATTCTAAAAATGAAAGCGATTTTTTTTAAATTTTCCAATGAGAACATACGCTATGGTTTAAAATTCAGAATGTTTTTTTTTTCTTTTTCATGAGCACCAGTCTACAGTCACGTATTACACGCTAATTCCATTTTTAATTTTCATACATTTTTACCAGAATTAGGCGTCTAATTTGAAATAATGTATCATATTTTGTTTTTCAGGGCACTTTGTGCAAAGGTCATGGATATCGTAATTCTCTCTATTATAATGGAAAACGTCCGTTAACAGGCAACAAGATAATTATTATTTATAATGCAAACATAAACCCGTCTATTACGCACTCATCACATTGTGTATTTTAAAACAACAGTAGCCTTTAGCATTTTTTATTTCATTTAAATACAGCTTTTACTTGTAAATATTTTATGACTTTGAATTTATTGTGTAACTAAATAGGAAGTAAAATTAAATAACTAACATTATACACTTTGTTCATTTTTTGAAGTGAAACTTCTTTATCGGGGTTGAAAAAAATTTAGTGTAACATTTTTTCGTTACGCGTGACATTTTTCCGTTAAGCGTGACATTTTTCCGTCTTATTAGTAACATGCATTTCTACTTGTAAACTAAAACATTTTTATTATTCATAGAAATAAATAAAAGTAGATTATGCATATCAGAGTAATAAGAGTAAAGCTTTCTAGCGTTCATGTATAATTTATTAAACCTTCTACTAGAACCGATTACAATGAAATTTAGCCCACATATAGAGGGTAACTTGGATTAACACATAGGATAGGTTTTATCCGGGAATCCCACGGAAACGGGAACTATGCGGGTTTTCCTTTGAAAACGCGGGCGAAGCCGCGGGCGGAAATCTAGTTCATAATATATAATAATATTGAATTTGAAAATTTTGTGCCAACGCAAACCAGTTTTTTCTGCTGTATCATTGACAGAAGATAAATCTATACTAATATTATAAAGCTGAAGAGTTTGTTTGTTTGTTTGTTTCAATGCGCTAATCTCGGGAACTACTGGTCCGATTTGAAAAATTCTTTCGGTGTAAGATAGCTCATTTATCGAGGAAGGCTATAGGCTATAAATATATCATCACTCTACGACGAACAGGGGAGGAGCCACGGGGGTGAAACCGCTCGGAGCAGCTAGTACCTAATGTTATAAAACTAAAAGCTTATATTTATTTAAAATGGCGCATTCAAACGAATTTATGAAAAGTTCGTAAAATAAAATGAGGGGTTCAAAATATTAATATAGTTTACTTCACATATTATAAGTGAATACAAAAGAAAATTGCGTTCTTACTGCTAATGAACAATGTCTCCAAATTATAATAAAGGCAAAACATCCGTGTGAAAGACGTTAAATTTTTATGGTTTATAGTTGTTTATCCGTGTATTATGAAATGTGTTTATCTTCGCGCACCCTCGCCAAGAACATTATGACAGAATTGGGAACCGACGCGTTGCGATCGACCGCCTCCAAGCGACTTTCCCGCGCTTCGATGAAAACTTTTTGCCCGCTCTATTGCGTTATCTGTGGCGCTCGCTGGTCGAAAAAAAGAAATGATATTGCCGCGAAAATTTTGTTTATGGTAAATTTTTTCAAGGAACTATTTGTGAATAAGTTGTGTGATAATTATGTTTGGATTGCGCGTGCATAATTTTAGCGTGTTTTCAAGGTTAGTAATACTTTTATTTTTTCAATACATTTAAAATACTGCGTGTAATTTGAATGCTGATAGCATCAGTTTTGTTTCGTATGTCGGCTATCTTTCTTAGCTATCTTGGTCTTTAATCTATATATAGTTATAATTAGCTTTGTTTTACAGATGTCTGTTTTCTTTTTCAAATGAGAGCAAACGTTTGGTATTCATTTAAAGCTGAGTATTCTCAGAAATGACTAAATGGTTTTCATTTCGTTGGAGTTTTATTACTGAAGATAAAGTTTCGTTCCACTTAACACGAACATAATTAAATGATAATTGTAGGTAAAGTACTTGAATATCGGAAAATATTATAATTATTACATCTATACACTTTAAAAATAATATCATAAAAATCTATACTAATATTATAAAGCTGAAGAGTTTGTATGTTTGTTTGTTTGAACGCGCTAATCTCGGGATCTACTGGTCCGATTTGAAAAATTCTTTCGGTGTTAGATAGCCCATTTATCGAGGAAGGCTATAGGCTATACAGGGTGTAATCGTTAAGTGTGCACAAGCGATTATTCCGTAACTATTGCAGATACCAAAAAACTTTAAACTGATATCGAAAGTACTTAACCTAATGAGTAAAATGGCCATAATAAATTTTTAAAAATAAAACGAGAAATATCCAAAAATGTTACATTAAACGCTCCCATACATTTTATTTCCCATACATTTTGTATTCATAGCAGATTTTCGAAGTGATGTCCTCATTGTGCAATACAATGAGGAGCTCTATTTACAGTTTCTAAATGAACTTCCCTTCAAATTTGCGAAGTAATTAAAGCAGAAAACCAAAAAAAGAAAGAAAAAGCTAAAATCTTTCATATTAAATGTACTAGGTTGATCCAAAAGTAATGATAATTGGGTATTTCCTGTGCACATAAAAATATAAAATAAATGTTTTTTGCTTGCTCATGTATTCACTAAGTAATCACAAAAAAATCATATCAACAGGCCACGTTTCCAATTATTTACATTAATTTGAATGTGAACCGTGCGTGCCAGAATGTTTCCCGACGAAAAGAAGAAACAACGATTCGACATGTATTTAATGATATCAGGATAATTTTTTGTCACGTTTTGTGATCATGGACGTTACCCGAGTTCACCATGTTTATGCTGAAACCAAAAAACAATCAATGTCCTGGATGCGAGCTTCCAAAGTGACGATGAAGAAATTCAAAGTGAAAATCAGTAGGTTAGATTAAAGCGGTAGTTTTTTGGGACGCTGAAGGAATAATTATGGTGGAATATTTTAAAAAGGTAGCCACTTTATTGGGCTCTTACTAAACAGACCAAATTAAAAGATTGCGGTAGGTAAGTAAGGAAAAGAGACATGGCAAACTGCGGACCTGAACGCTGTTTCACCAAGACAACGCACCAGATCACAAAGCGTCAGTTGCGATGGCTGCCATCTTGGCTGCCATTCAAAAATCGGCATTCCAAATGCTTGAACACCTACCCTATTTTTTAGATCTAGCTCCTATTTACTTTTATCTCTTTCCTCGGCACAAGAAACACTTTCTTAGCAATAAATTATTTTAAGACGACAGAGAAGTGATGGCCGCGTGGAGGGGTTTTTGTGGATGAAGTCAAAGTTTTTTTTTTTAAGTTAGTTTAGGAAAAAAAATATTGAAGTATATTTTCTAGTTAGAAGACTATCTAGAGAACTACATAATTATTATAACTGTAATGACCTTGTTTAATATTGATTATCATTACTTTTGGATCAACCCATGTACATGGGATATTCGTATCTCATACTAAATGTATGGGAGGGTTTCAAGTTAATTTTTTAGATATTTCTCGTTTTATTTTTAAAAATTTATTATGGCCATTTTACTCATTAGGTTAAATACTTTCGATATCAGTTTAAAGTTTTTTGATATCTGTAATAGTTACGGAATAATCGCCTGTGCACACTTAACGATTACACCCTGTATATCATCACGCTAAGACCAACAGGAACGGAGCCACGCGGGTGAAACCGCGAAGCGCAGCTAGTTATCAATAAGTACAATTCAAAAATAATCATTAATTATTTAACAAAAAATACTACAGATAATCTATGTGATAGTAATAATTTCATTTTATATTAGTTTATCTAATAGTGCTATTCCAGATAAGCTAGATGATAAGAATATTTATGAACCTACTTATTATTAACCTTATTATTCGCTAGGTTTTTAACATTTTAGGATGATCGTCACGTCGGTCGCTAGTTTAGCCGAGTCTACTAATGTTTTTTTATTAATTTTATTGTATTTATTCAGTATTCAACTGAAGTTATTCCGCAAATACTTTTTTATTATTTTGTCATCGGAAATATATTTATTGTACGTATTTTAACATTATCTATCTCTACCTAATGAACCGTATTTCAAGGTAAAAGCTTTTTTGATTGGGAATAAAAAGAAGAAAAAGTCGTTTCTAGAATCCATCTTATGTATGAACAAAATTAAATTAACTACCTAACCTTAAAATAATTTAGATGATTTAAATTTGCCAACTTAACCTTTATTTAAGGAAATTAATCATTTTTAAATATTTTTATGAAACAATGTATAACAGGCTCTCATAATGTCCTTGTTAGAGTTTATTTAACACTTTGGCTTTTACTTTTCCGTTTTTGAAGCCAGTTTTTATAACGAAGTTATTTTTATTTGTTGTTCGTTTTAACTAACTCATTGATAAACTAAACAGGACATCCAAAAGCTTTGAAACTGACATTGTAAACAGTAAGTATTGGTCACGGCGGTTTTTAACCATCAGATTCAATTTCCAAACGTAAAACTGAAAATGAAACTTATGGGAATCATTTATAACGGATGAAAGTAAACATCTGCTGACTGATGAGTCATCTATACTGTCCCACAAAAATTTTGTGATACATTTTACTGAAAAACTATCAAACTTTCAGGTTTTATCTATAACAGAGTATATAACATTCTTATGCATGTCTAGTTTTTATGTTTTTTTTATCAATGCAACATTATTTTATCCATATCCTATCCTATCCTACTAATATTATAAATGCGAAAGTTTGTGAGGATGTGATGTGTGTGTTTGTTACTCTTTCACGCAAATGCTAATGAACCGATTACAATGAAATTAAGCACACATATAGAGGGTAACTTGGATTAACACATAGGATAGGTTTTATCCCGGAAATCCTACTCGAACGGGATCTATGCGGGTTTTCTTTGAAAACGCGAGCGAAGGCGCGGGCGGAAAGCTAGTTACCTAATTACCTATATAAAAATAGATCTCTATCTCGGGCAAGTTTAAGAATCAATCAATCAGAGTACGTACTTTATTAGATTGCAATTGGATATTTTATCCTAAGAACTATTCACACGAATTATTACCCATATGTCAAATATCTTTAAACAATTTCCTTTTCTTCGACTTTAGCAAGTAAAAGCTCCAATCTCCGAGTTTTTTCTAGGAATTAGGAAAAGTAGGTTACATTTTGGATAGACTTTCCTGCGACATATTAACGACATGGGTGCGGGGACAAACAAGGCATATACTCGGCAATTAAGTGCGATTGTCCATGTCATGCCTACCGGTTTTCTTAAGGCCAGGCTTTAGGAATCTTTACTTTGGGAAATCTTTATTAGTTTTGAATCTTAAAAAAGCACATTGAAAAATGTTCATTCTTATGAAAGATTTAGTTGTTGATTAATATGATTTGTTTGGTTGAATGAGCGAAATTAAGATGTTTTGTATAATTTTTGAATCTTATTTAGGTAATGTGGCACATTGAAATAAGAAATTCTTATGAAAATTTTAATCAAAATGGCTAGTTTGCGTGGTAGAGCAATATTTTTGTATCATATATTTTTTGCAGCGGATGCGATGTATTTTTTTTCTTTCTCTGTTTGATGTTAGATACATTAATTCCTGAATGTTTATCTCTAATATGATTTTACAATTTCGAAGTTATTTACATACGGGAGTCGGGAATCTGAATACATTACACTTATTAATGTAAATATATTGATAATAATTTTAGATGCTTTGCCATTCCTGTGTTTAGATCTTACTTTATTGATGATAGTTGATGGTAGAATATAAAATACTAGCTGTGCCCCGCGATTTTACCCGCAGTGCTCCGCCCTTGTTTGTTTGATGTTGATGTGTGATGATATTAATAGCCTTATAGCCTTCCTCGATAAATGGGCTATCTAACACCGAAAGAATTTATCAAATCGGACTTATAGTTCCTGAGATTAGCGCGTCCAAACAAACTCTTCAGCTTTATAATATCAAGTACCTACCTATAATTTTTTTTAAGAAATATAAGAGTGGTGTGTAGTCATAATTTGTTACCATTTTTATCTGAGCTGATCGACGAAATTTAATGCCTCGCATAAAGCTTTGTAGAAGCTAGGTATAATAGAAGACTAGGATTCCTATGTACAATGCTTGTCTAGCTTAGACATGGGTAGACACACAAGGATAGATATATTTGCTTGCTGAAATTTATTACTACACTAAGAACATACATATTATAACATTTTACGTAGAAAAATTTTGCTCATCTATATTATATTTCTTCGTATTCTTTGGTAAGAGAATTGTATTTCTCTGTAATACTGGTCTATTTAATCCAAAATTCCTTTATTTTTTAAGTTGCAAGATCAATAACATCAGAATCTGTTCATAATCTGCCGTTTATAATATTATTAGAATTATGTATTGCTATGTTTAATGAATTCAAACACACACATAATGAAACCTTACAGTAATATATGGGAAAAATACCTTGGAGCGAGAGAAATGAGTATGGGAACTCGTATTAACTTTGTTTTATGGCTTTTGCACCATAACCTGAAGTGTACAAAGCCGCGGGCGAAAGGTAGTTAATAAATAATTTATTTTTAACACACTTCACCTGTCTGTTTTTATTTTCGTATGTAACCGACATGTTCGTATGTAACTGACTCCTAGACTCGATTGTGACCCACTTTAAACGGACAGATTTAATTCAAACTTTGTATATTATTACTTACATAGATCGGTGACAATACAATTATTCCATGAGTTGCGTGTTTTTTTAATTTCTATTAACTATATTTATTTTCTTACAGTATATTAATCAACATGCAGCAGAACATCAATGGTTTAATGTCGACAACAAACTTTGTTTATGCGAAGGTAGCCTCCAAATAGTTTATATTAAAGAAATTCGAATGATTGATAGAAGTTACACATAACAGAATATATTACAAGGATAAACACTAGATATTTTAATAAATTATTATTATTACTAGATATTTTTAAACATGAATGAAAAACACGGAAATTATAATATTTATTTTTGAATATAATTTTGATCAAGTCAACCGATGATTGCAGTTGCGATTTAGACTTAAACATGAAAACAGATTATTGTGATCTACCTATTAGAAGACATTTACAGTAAATATAATTTATTTAATCATTTTCTCTATATTATAAGAATGTACATCGCAGTAAAGTTAACCTTAACAAAAACAAAACATTTCATTTGAAAGAATTACACATTCATTTCGCGCGCATTCTTTCGTTTCGCGCCAAAATCTGACAGTTGAAAACCGAATATAAGACCTGTCAGCAATAAATCACAGATAGCAGTAACAATAAATAGCAATTGAAAAATTAATGCGAAATATATTTTCATTGTTTATTATTGTTTCTTTCCGAGTTTGAGCTATATGGAATTTAATATGTCAAGATGTGTGATGAGGAATTCTATCCATGCTAATATCACAAAGTCTGTTACACTTTCACGGCTTAACCACTGGACCGTATTGGATGAAATTTTTAATGAAAGTAGTTGAGGACCTAGGAGTACTATACCTAATAACCTATACCTAAAGAGTCGAAATTTTTAAATCAATTTTAAAAATGTCTTTTTTTTAACTATAGGTAATGAATTTCAATGGAAACTTAACGCTTAGGGTTACTAAGGGCTACTATACGTCAATTCTTGTTATTTAAAAATGACTTTTTAAGTACCTACCTAAATAAATTGTAATTTTATTACAATACTGGCGTTGCTGATGCGTAATTTAATAGATGCATGTAGTAAAATTTTCAATCATTTATAGCTCGTAAATTTGATGGCGAATTCGTATAAATAACAATAATAATTGGAGGTCAACCCACGCACATTGAATATTGTTAAAGTACCTCTCCGTTTTCACTTACATGATTACCATTACCAATATCAATAGATAATAATAATCTAGCCATGCCTGCGACTTCTCTTGCGTGTAATAATGGCATTGGAAGCAATTTTAATTTCTTACATTAATTATGTTGAAAACTATGACCTCATTTCGAACTCGTAAAACTAATTTTTCGCATCAAAAAGTATTTGTCTTTTCTACGCAATCATACCGAAACAACTGATTCAATTTCGATTAAACTCGCACATTGATATACAAAATCAACTAACCAGCCAGCAGTCACTTTTCTAATTTTACAAATTAAGAGGAGTGTGGATTAGGTACATAAATATGAATTTACTTTTAATCCCCACTTTATAAACTTCCGAAGCGTGCATTGATATACAGATCAAAAGCTTAGAATAGTTAAGTTAAGTCTAACTAGTTTTCGCATCAGTAAAATGGATTCTGATAGAGTTATTTATGTAAGTATTTGAATTGAATACAAGGCAAATCATTGGATTCCTTACAAAATGTCAAAGATAAACCCCTTATCCTCTCTTATCAACTAAAGTGAAGCTTATATTGTATTTTAGATAGGTAAGCAATATCAAATACATTACCGACCTGACATTCAAGATATTATAGCCCAAAAAATATATCGGAATGATAAGTAGGTACTCTAAATTCGTTACAAAAACAAATTCAGTATAAATCAGTTTATCATACCCATATTACCAAAACACCTGAGACAATATAAAATTGAGGAAACCCCAACTTTTATTTCAGAAATGGACCCAAGTGATTTATCCTCTTTAATGCGACTGAAAGTTCTTACAAAATGTTTCCGATTTATTTAGGATGAAGATTGAGGGCTGGGAATTATTGTAATCCAATATATTATAGTTGGATTTTGTTTCACTATTTGTTTTGGGGTTTGAAAGTGATGTTTTTGATTATTGGGATTGGGGAAAGTACATTCGAAGTACGGATCTTTATAAAAACTTAAAGAACTCTGAAATATAAAATTGTGTTTAAGTGTACCTACAACGTCGTTGACTTAGATATTGTGGTCTCAGAAGAGAGACTGAAATAAAACTTGAAGTAAATAGAAATAAAAGAGGCTGTCGGCTTGTATGTTAGAAACACTGAGGCATGGATATTCAACACACTGAAATAACGAAATTTATATATTTTTAAAGATAATATAAATTTTCGGAGTCAATCTCACGATTGAAACTAAGGAGTACGTTATGAGATAATATTATGAACGCAATGTCGAAAAACATATGAATTTTAAAGAAGAAAAAAGATAAGAAGAGAAGAAAGGATAGAGTGAAGTTTTGTTTTCGACATTTTTACACCAGAATTCCCTTGGATAGTCCACCAAAATGTCTGTACATAATAAACGATAGGGCAATAATGATAGTAGTTTTATTACCCATCAAATTTGAAGGAAGTCGAGACGTAAAAAGTTCTTCGTAATTAGTATTGAACGATAAAATCCTACCTAATAAAAATAAAGGTTTATATAGATAATATACATACTAATCTATACTAATATTATAAAGCTGAATAATTTGTTTGTTTTTTTTTTGTTTGAACGCGCTTATCTCAGTAACTACTGGTCCGATTTGAAAAATTCTTTCGGTGTTAGATAGCCCATTTATCGAGAAAAGCTATTATTATATACCAACAGAAGAGGAGCAATGCGGGTAAAACCGTGGGCCACAGCTAGTATTCAATAAACAACGACGAAACGTTTGACTTTTCTACTCATATACCTACCTATCTTGTTGAAAGTGACTTGATTTCTTGAAAATATTTATTTCAACATCACTACATAGTATAAAACAAAGTCGCTTTCCCTGTCCCTATGTCCCTATGTCCCTTTGTACGCTTAAATCTTTGAAACTACGCAACGGATTTTGATGCGGTTTTTTTTAATAGATAGAGTGATTCAAGAGGAAGGTTTATATGTATAATAACATCCATTAAATAGTGGAGAAGTACTGTTATTTTTGTGGTTTCTAATGTGATGTCGTAAAAAATTACATTTTTTCCGCTTACTTTGCAAACGCAGGCTGAACCTTATGAGTTTTATCAAAATAATGTACTAAGTATTATACACATTGAAAAGGTCTACAGAAAAGTCCGCGATGGTATATGTCTATCTCTTATGGATAACCCACAATAACTTTTTTTGTCATTTACTTTTTACGACAAATAATGGCTAATTTTCGAAGCGATTTTAACCAATACAGCATTAATCCTTAACCAATTAAATACCTTGAATACATTGTTCATTTAATATAGATCTATATGGCCCTTTACACCGTATGATTTAAGTGAATATTTTCGAAGATATTACAGATTTAAAAAATGCGGGACGTAGCGTCGGCGGTACCGGCCGGCCGCCCGGCTATATATTTTATACCCGTGCGAAGCCGGAGCGGGCCGCTATGTTTTTATATAGTACAACGTTCACAGTTTTTCTGTAGTGTATTTAGTATCAGCATTGCACCCGTGCGAAGCCGGGGCGGGTCGCTAGTAAGTAAATAATAAACAATCTATCTATAAAACACGCTACTAAATTCCAAGAATAGCTTAAGTCGTTCTCTTGCTACGCAATTTAGCAAACGAGATCTGTCTGAGACAACAGTATGATTTTTATAAATTGGTCGTGTTTTACTTTTGCCATTGATTTACTTTATTTTGTCCGGAAAACTAGGTAATAGGTCTCAAGGCTTGGATTCGTAGACCTTTGACCTTGAAGGTATAATGAATGTCCTAGGATCTAGGTCCTAGGCAATATAATATGTCAATTATAACATATGTTTTGATAGTATCAATCTACCTATAATAAAGAGTTTTAGTGCAGGTAATTTCGCTTGTATATGAAAATCTACATCTTCATCTTTTCTCTCTTTCAAAATACATTTTAACAACCATATAATAATCTAAATTGCGCTTAGAAAGTACGAAGGACGTAGAAGTATCTGTTGAAATATTGATAGCAGAACCAAATATTTATCATGTAGGGCGATACGGCGTCTAATGCATATAAATGGCAGTGTGGGTATGCGTAGGCTGATGTAAATGATGTAAATTTTCCGCATCTTTATATCCCGTACATTCCGTAGTTATTCATTAATATGTGAGGAACTGAAACTCACCAATGTAGGTAACATTAGTGTATATGCAGGCTTTTCCTATTTTATTAATTCAATTTTTGTTCATAACTTTAGAACTATGCTTTTAAAATGGCATTGGATATTGGTCTATACAAGTCATATTACTTCCATTTCTTTGGATAAGTATATTTAGTTATGCAGAAGAAATGGTACTTACTTCTTAGTGTTCGTAGCCTCATTGAAATGGAAAAATCGGAAAAATTGATAACAGTTTCCTAAGCGATGTATGTACTCAAAGACTTAAGTGTGATGTCAAGAACCAAGTGATGGTTTCTCGATCGCGTAATTGTGTGGAGAATATTCCATCAGCCTGAATTGAACAGTGATGGAGAGATAGTGACAGTTTCAGAATGTAAATCATATAAATAATGCCTATCTTCTTAATATATATATATAACTCGTGTCACAATGTTTGTCCTCAATGGACTTCTAAACCACTTAACCGATTATAATAAAATTTGCACACCATGTGCAGTTCGATCCAACTTGAGAGATAGGATAGTTTAAACATGTAGGTACCACGGGCGAAGCCGGGGCGGACCGCTAGTTATATTATAATCTGTGTTAAAGCAATTTTTTGAGAACCTTGATGTGAATTGAAGAAAGAGAAGTATGGCTATGTTTATTATGATATAAGTAACACTGGAGTAAAATTAACCTTATTACGAGCATTTTATTGATATATATACTTTTATAAATCTATACTAATATTATAAAGCTGAAGTGTTTGTTTGTTTGTTTGAACGCGCTAATACCGCTTATAATTAAATTGCAACTACACAGAGAGATAACACTGTTTAGATATTGATTAGAATAAGCTCTGTATAATTATTATTTACATTGCTCATAACGATACGCCTACTAGTCCCAAAGTATGAATGAAATTTACATCCTAATTCTGAATAGTTAAATTTTAGCACGCAAAATCAGCTTATCTAATCTATGTAGGTAGTTACAATAGCTATGTTATTTGTATTTAGGGAGAGCGGGGATGAAAGTCACATTTTTAACTTTTTTTATGTAACTTCCAAAATACGTTGTTTAGGAATGATATTTGTATACCAAACGATAGTGTAATTATTCTGTTACAAAATAAATAAACGTATTTTTGTATAATATTATCAGTTGTAGAAATATTTTGTATTTTCACTCTAAAGAAAAATGTGACTTATAACCCCGGGTCAGGGATGGTTGTCACAATGCCTAGGGTAGGTTAGTCACATACTAAATAACAGGCAATTTATTTTATTTTTTTTATTTTTTATTTTTATTAAGAATTTCCAACAAAGAAAACATAATTTAAAAACTCTTAATACTAAAATTGCTTATCGTATAATAACAATATATGTTTCTTTACTTATAGGAAATTACAACAATCGTATATTTAAACGGATAACAATATCATGTTAGTTTAATGAAAAAATGAAAAAAAATGAATTACAATTTCTGATGCAGGAATGTTTGCAATTATACACCAAAAAAAGTTAAATAATAATTTAAATGCTGCATCCAAAGTAGATCCAAAACAAAATTTGCAATAATATCGTTTTAATAATATTGCTTATTAAAAAACTAATGCTGACTACTATTATTATTATTACATATTTACACTTTATTTATTGTGCTGACATGTTTCATTGAAATGATTATTAAGAATACGCTTGAATACCGCAAGTGAATTGTGAAATATATCAATTTCACGCGACTTTGCTGCAACAACGTTGTACTCATGGGTAAGTCTAACTATTGGGGAATGCTTCCCTAAGTTTGTTCGAAATGGAGGAGTTCTGAGTATAGCGCAGGGATATCGAGGGATCCTGGCGGGGACATTAATACATATTCTGCCCAATAATTCAGGAGAATCAATACTGTTATTAATTATTTTATATAAGAAAACTATATCTAACATTGTACGTCGAGTTTTTAAGCTCAACATCTTGAAGTTATTGAGCCTGTCCAAATAACTTGTGCAAGTTTTACCAATTCCAGTTCTGAATGCTAGACAACGGACCAGTAATTTTTGTAAACGCTCGATCCGATTTATATGCGTTTGATAAGTTGGGTTCCAGACTGTACAACAATACTCCAGACGACTACGAACGAAGCTGTTGTAAAGTACAAGCGCTGTTTTAGGATCCTTGAATTCTTTGGAGCACCGTAGGATGAAGCCAAGCGATCGATATGCTGCAGCCAATATGTTGTCGTAGTGAGATGTAAAACGTAATTGTGCATCAAGGTAAACTCCAAGATCGCGGACTACCTTAACCTCTTGCAACAATGAACCGTGAATATTGTATGAAGACTCTATGATCTTGCGGTTGCGCGTGAATTTTATGTGGTAGCATTTATCACAATTAAGGAGCATCATATTACAAACACACCACTCATTTAATTTTTCCAGATCTAATTGAAGTAAATTTGGATCTGTTTCTGAATGAATTACGCGAATTAATTTGAGATCATCTGCAAAAAGGTATGGAATAGAGTGTTTGAACACATCTGGCATATCATTAATGAAAACATTGAAAAATAAGGGCCCTAAATTCGAGCCCTGAGGAATACCTGAAGTTGCAATATAACTTTCTGATTGACAACCATTGAGAACAACAGATGATGGCCTGGTATCTAAGTATGATTTGCACCAATTCAAGACGGTGGAAGACACTCCAAGCAGTTCCAATTTCTGTGCTAAAATTGAATGGTTTACCTTGTCAAAAGCCTTTGAGAAATCGGTATAAATTGCGTCGACTTGGTAACCCTGATCAACTGCCTCAATAAGGTAACTTACATATGAGACAAGATTTGTATTTGTGGACTTTTTAGCCATGAAACCATGTTGGGAATCAGAGAGAAGACTATGAAGATGCTTGTAGAGTACATCATAAACCATTGACTCAAAAACCTTTGACAAGGTAGAAAGAATGGAGATTGGGCGATAATTTGAAATGAGGTCACGATTGCCACTCTTAAAAATGGGAACAATTCGAGCTTGTTTCCAAACTGATGGAAACAAACCATTGTTTAGCGAGGTATTGAAAATCAGTGACAGGGGAACGGACAGCCCGTCTGCACAACGCGAAAGAAATATGGGCGGGATATTGTCCGGACCTGGTCCTTTGCTCGGGTCCAGGGCCAGTAGTGCTTTTTTAATTGTATGACCTGGTATTGAAAATGTACTGAGCACAGAAGTTACGATGGATGCATTAGGTGAAGACATAGATTTGTAGTCCATGTGTT